>NQII01001257.1:473211-534585 GCA_002778355.1 Clitarchus hookeri
GGAAACTAGGAGTGAATGCGGTTCTACGTGAGTGGGTTAGTCCTGCAAACCGTAATATGCCATCACCACCCTGGAAACCTGGGCTCCGATTTAGGATTTTACTTTCGCCAGGTTGATCGGTTTCCCTTCACCCCAAGAGCTCTGCCTTTACTGGGGATCTCTTTGTGAAAGTACAGATAAAACTGGGCTGTAGAGTTCGCATTTCTTTAGATTATTTTTTTTTTGTTANATAAAACTGGGCTGTAGAGTTCGCATTTCTTTAGATTATTTTTTTTTTTGTTAATCCAGTGAATGGGTGACAGGCTTTCTTATTTTCGGGCGTCTCGCCCTTTCCCCGCCGACAGTCGATTGGTTTCGTTAGCTGCGAGAAAAAAATTGCTGCTTGCCGCACCCCCGCAGCCTCTCACCACCCTCGCTGATGTTCTGTATCCTGTCGATCTTTCGGGGGCTCATCGCTGTGTCTATCTCGGACGGCTCGCCGGGGCCAGAGATCTTCCCGTCACCGCCAAACGTCCGGGCGATGGGGAACTCTCCGGACCACGCCGCTGGTTAAGCGAGCTGAAAAGTTTCCGCCAATTAAACTTTGGAACCTCGTCGGAACAGCGAAGTTCACGCGTGTCGGAAAATCGTTGTTTAAACTTGCCCAATATTCCAGAAGCACCGATGGTGCTCTACTTCTTCAGAAAGGAACTAGTTGAAATTGACTGGCGTGAGTAGAAAACTTGAGTAATAGATTTTTTTTTTAACTTTCCTGGTTGGATCGACGTAGTAATTCAGAATGGGACGCGGTAGCACTGACAAAATCAGTTTCATTTAGTAATACTGTTCAACAGACAGGGAAAATAATTTCCCATAAAACATGAATTTTACGAAATGTTTGAAAGAATTAAAAATATCAAATTAAATAATTTGGCTAGAAATGAAATGTACATCATTCCTACCGTTTAAGAAACACAAATGTTTTCAAATTTTCTTATCTAACTGCATTAAATAAATAAATAAATAAATATATAATTTAACGTATGTATTTTTTAATACTTAGAGTTGGAGTTGGAATTGAGAGATTTGGGCGGCTCTTAACAACGAGGTATTGAGAACCGGTGGGGGTGAAATGAGATGACAATGGAGCAGCGCCGGAATGCAAGGGCGGGAGAGACGTGAAATCCCCGAGAAAACCCGCCGATCAGCGGCATCGTCCGGCACGATTCCCACTTGCGAATATCAGGAAGTGACCCGGCCGGGGATTGAGTCCGGTTCGCCTTGGTGGAAGGCGAGCAGTCTAACCGTTCAGCCACAGCGGCCCCGTTTTAATATTTAGAGAAAAACCCCCAGACACTCCTAATATTTTAGGCTATGCGTGTGTGTGTGTGGTCTGCACAATCCATTTACAGTAGCAAGCCACTCGAAATTTGACTTAAACTCTCCTTGAAGCATCATATGATACATCATGTCTCGGCTCCAGTACATGACTGGTGATACACAGGGTTGGTTTCATGAGGGGAGCGGAGGGGGTGATATATGTAGCTCGTCACGTGACCCCTCTTTTGGCTACAATCCTTTCCCTTGTGTGAAAAGGGGGAGAACGGTCTCCAGGGATAATCCTGGATTCCGAAGTGAATCTATCTTCTACTCGACACGAAGAGTATGTAATACTTGCGGACAGCTTGAACTCTTGTGGCTGAAGGTCATCTCTGTATGTGAGTTAAAAAAGTAACATACATCTTGGCAGTGTTTAACAAGATCAGATATGAGTAGTGCATATATGTTCGTTTTGGCGGAGGCATCTGGCATGTCGGATCCAGATCCGTTCGCCATATTGGTAGGCGCGGCCGGCGGTTATGTTGGTCAGTGCCATCAGCCATCTTTGTCGGCGTCACAGCCAGGGCTCGATGCCATGTTATCGAAAAAATCACGTGTTTTACCCCAAAAATTACTTCCGAAATTAATTATTTTGCCAAAAATCACTTTTTCCCCCTTCCAAATTTTTTCCTCCCCCCCCCCAACATCCAGAATCATTTTCAAAAACTTGTGAAAAAGTACTTGCTCCTCAATATGGCTGATTGATTCCTTATTGTGGCTGAGGTATCCCGAACATCAGCCACAATGAGGAATATGAGAAGCCAATAAAATAAAATAATTAAAAAAAAATATTATTTTTAAATAAAAATAAAAATATATTTTTAAATTTAAACAATTTAAAAGCTTTAGTATTGAGTGTTATATATCACCGGACTCGTATTTTCAAGGCACATACGATCGTGGTATCATATCGATTATGTAACCCACTGTCAGGACCACCATATTGGATTTAAGAGGTATGCCCCTACCAAACTCCCTCCTCTCTAATATTCAAAACTCATTACTATCACCCCACCTTACCAACACCCATCACCCGCACCTCAACCATTATACAACCTCGTCACCCCCTAACCATCCACCATTCTCAACACCCACACCCTACAAAAACTCACCAGTATCACCCCAACCCCTCACTCACCTCACCCCCTGACCGCCTTAACCGCCCTAACCTCCTCAACACCTCTCCACCCTCAAACCCCGTCACCTCCTATTATACCAGCCCTATAACACCTCTCAACTCCTCACCATCCTCACACTCCACCAAACCCCTCTCCCCTTCCCCTCACTGCCACGAAAACCCTTAACCCCTCGCCAGCCCTATCCACCCCACATCAACTAAAACACCCTCACCTTCCACCACCCTCTCCACACCTCATCACCTCCCCAACCCTGCCCCTAACCCCTTCAACCCCTCATCACCCGCACACTCGCCAAACCCCTATCCACTCTCTCTCACCACCTCACCAATTCTCACCCTCCTCGCCGTCCTCTTCATTACTCCTCAACTCACCCACCCTCACCTTCCGCCACTCTCTTCACCACTCACCACCTCATCACCCATACCCCTCGCCGTCCACAATCCCCTCACCGATCCTTACTATCTCATCAAGCCCCATCCCCGTTTGCTAAAAAAAATTATAGAAATCGAGGATAATGTAATGTCATAATCCCACTCACCCTGCCACCCAGTCAAAAAATCGATCATAGCGTATTTCCTCATATAAATATTTAATTTTTTTATTGTGTAATATGCATGCCATATATATATATTTTCATTATTTTTTACCCATTGATTGTATTACTGATTTAGTGCATACCATCAATCACGATAACTTCAAGAACAATCAAGGAAAAGGATATTTTGTTTACAAAACTTAATAGTAAATTTACGACTGTCTGCATTTTAAGAACATTTAAGGGTAAACGATGTATCATATAGCTCGTATTTTTTTCAGTAGGGCTTGTATCTTAAATCATAGTATGCCCACATTTACAGAAGTCAGTTTGTGAGCAAGCGAATATTTGTAGGCATATACGATTATAATTTGCGATTTCTTGGGGCTAGACTCGTGAAATTAAGTTTGCAAGCATCATTTATAGCTACAGGAATGTATGTTTAAGCACTTTATAACCGTAGTGATTAGCTAAATTAAAAATAATATTTGTAACATAGAGCTTTTTTTTTTATCAAAATCAGTTTATAACAAGAGAAGAAAATATTTAGGGTTAAAATATTAAAATAATTTTTTGAGTTTTCAAATGTATTATGTTCGTCTGCGTAACTGTAAAGAAAAACGGGGTTCGTTAAAAATAATGCAAAAACAAGAGGAATATTTTGATAGAGAGAACAAACGATGTTGCATGTCGGAGCCGATATTTACACGTAATAAGAAATAAAGACTTTTCGGAAGAAAATAAAATACCAGTTATTTATGTTGACGAGACATGGAGTCATGCAACATACACATTCAGTAAAGTGAGCTAAACACAGTTTTTAATTATTTTACATTTATAATTTATAAATTTTATCAGCTAGGTAAATTGTTTGTTGTGGATGTGCAACAACTGTAATAATACCTGGTATAATCCATTCACGGTTACTTCACACTTTTCTGAAGCCCTGCTAAAGTTCTGCTTCCAGAATATTCCTCCGCCTCGTGCAAACTAAGCTTAAATGTAGGACAACGCACCGAATTCTTGCGCACTCAGTTGTAATAATATTTTGCATGAGGGCTATTTTTTATTAGTCGCTACCAATACATACGTTTTCTCACTGTGTTTGTTCATAATTATTGTAAATAAAATATTATTATTTATAAATAAAATATAGGTAAAACTTCAGTTTAACGAGAAATAGGATACTTTTATGTTAACAGAGGTATAAAACGCTTGTGAAACTTCGCATATTTAGGAAGTAACTAAGCACGTCATACATAGTGTGATTTTTCAAAGGTTTGATTCAAAAAATGTGAAGAAACCGCGAACAGACTATATACACATGTCTTTTTAAGGAAACGTTATTGCATATGAAAAATAAAAGTGTTTTAAGTATTTTGTGTTTTCTGCAGCCGTTTACGTGAATCAATACCGCGATGTGCACAGTGCAGTTGTATTGCGACAATGTATGTAACCCGTCCCCTCCTACCAGCTCTCCTTCGGTTACTACCAAGGAAGAGGGGCACCTTCCCCTCATGCGGTTGAAAGTTNCCCGTCCCCTCCTACCAGCTCTCCTTCGGTTACTACCAAGGAAGAGGGGCACCTTCCCCTCATGCGGTTGAAAGTTAACTTGGTCGGGTAATATCAGCAAGTTTTGCTGCAAAAGCTCTATATTGTAAATTTACTTGAGACCAATCCTTACACAAAATGCTTTTGTTTCTACACACGCGTTCTACCATTACCGTTAGTCATCATTAGTATGTAACGAGTTACTTCGTTCTGGCAAGTGATGTTTTCATAGCAGGTGCAAGTTTTATATTTTGCTTCTATTCTAACTACTGTTTATTTTTTAAATAAAAGTTTGAAGTACTCAGTAGAGGAAGGACTAAATTGTTTATATAATACAGGAAATCACTGAATACTTTAATAAGACTACTGGTAGCACCAAAATTTTAAAACTTTTTTAAGTTACGATTTTATATAAAATCTTATTTATTTGNTTAATAAGACTACTGGTAGCACCAAAATTTTAAAACTTTTTTAAGTTACGATTTTATATAAAATCTTATTTATTTATAATTGGTTTGGTTAGTATTTCCGATGAGTCCATATTTTAACATCACAGAAGCAGACACACTGTGGCCCTCCATCAACCATTAAATATAAGATGCAAAAAAGACAAAATCACTTAAAAACATTCATGAAATTCTTCTACATAAATTAAGTGGCGAGAAATGGAAATGTTTTCAGTGGAAAAAAGTTATTTAACATACCTCTCTTAACGTTTGCAGTTGTACATCAATGCCGTATTTACATTACTATTGTTAAGTAATGCGTTTAGTGCTAGAGAACGATCTTTCATTTACATTTTATTAGTTTGGTTTTTTCGGAGCGTTGCAAGTATCTCANTTTAATAAGACTACTGGTAGCACCAAAATTTTAAAACTTTTTTAAGTTACGATTTTATATAAAATCTTATTTATTTGGAAATGTTTTCAGTGGAAAAAAGTTATTTAACATACCTCTCTTAACGTTTGCAGTTGTACATCAATGCCGTATTTACATTACTATTGTTAAGTAATGCGTTTAGTGCTAGAGAACGATCTTTCATTTACATTTTATTAGTTTGGTTTTTTCGGAGCGTTGCAAGTATCTCAAACGTTATTTAATATCGAGTATTTGTTTGGTCGTTGTTCTTAACTGATAACGTACTAATATCTTAATTATGCGATTGCTAGAGTTAGTCATCACACATCTGCACAACATTAAGTTACTCTTATGAAGTATTCATTTTGATAGGTTTATTCTTAGCTGCACTATCGGCATGATATTTTGGATGGTTATTGGGAAATAAAGCCTTTCCTTACTATCGAAGTGAGCGTGTACTACTAGTAGCTCATTATTCTTGTAAACATAGAGTGCTAGTGCTTCTTACGGTGGCTTATGTACGATTGCTGCACGTTACACCAAGCGACTGGTAAACATTCTTCATTCTCTTAGTCTTTCTGGAGAAAAGGATTTTACTCCTTTCGCCATTTCGTCAGCTTCCCTTGTTCCTTCTGCTCGTAAACTGGTCCGCATGTCAAAAGACAATTCTTCTTTCGCTGTGATCTCCAGCGGTAACCGAGTTATCCGCTTCTCCGTTTTATTGCTGCTTCCGTCAAATTCTTTTATTTTTATATTTTTGACGGCCAGCCATAGAAAGAGATTTTTGTCCGACGTTCCCGCACTCAAATCAGTAGCTGTAAATGTTTCAGGAAATGTTACTTTCGCTGCAGTCATTTAGAGAGTATTTGGAAATATCACTATTCTAACGTTCTGCGGCCTGTAGGCTACCTTGTTTGGTTACAAGTAATTTTCAAATCTATGTAAGTCACTAAGCCGGTTAACGCTTTTACTTTCTGGTTATTTCTGTCACGCTCTGAGTTACAAGCTTCTGAAACAGTTTTCTAAGAAACCACGCTGCCTGAAATGAAATAGTTTTGCTACAAGTGTGACACTATGTGGTAATTTAGTATCTAATTCGTTATGAAGTAAGTTTATTTGACTCTTAATAAATGATAACATATATAGATCGACTATTTTAAATGATTCGGTAGATTTAATATATATATTGTGTTTCTTACTTATAATACAATCAACGGCAAAAAAAAAAAAAGTGAAAATTTTACTATCAACGAATTATAACATACTAACTGCTACATATAGTATAATCTCTCTATGAGACATCAGAAAAGCTAATAAAACTTATCGAAACATAAGAAAACATACCGAAAGACAAAAAAGTTCGTCGTACATCACAATACAACGCTGTACTTTAAAACACAACAAAAACACACACAAGTGTGTGGTTTCGCCACAGTGTCTGTGGACACCGGGTCCACTAGAATGGCCGTATACGGCAAGATTAGAGATTTAGAGATAGTTGTTCGTGCTACCTAATGGCCAAAGTGCATTTTATTATTCCAGCTAGAGTGCTCGGTAGCTTCAGCTATAACAAATCACAATCAACCTACAATCGTGCCATATAAGCTGCTGTGACGTTGCATCGTTGCAGAATCCTTGCAGGTAAATATTAAGAGTATAAACCATAGAGAAAGTACTTTCTAAACCTAATCCTGTGACACAAAAATAATTTAAATACCAGTCACTGAAAGTCACTTGTTCCCGTTTGACTAAGCACTTTCGTGAACCTTGCTTAGGATAGTTCTTTTAAACCTTTCACCATATGTAAAATTAATATCCACTTGGATGAGGTCACCACGGCGAATCAGGTTCGATCCCCAGCTGAGTCATCCGCATTTTAACGTATGGTAAACGTAGCAGGTGGGTTTTTTCCGGGTATTCCCGTTTCCTCCACCCTCGCATTCCACTGCTGCTCCATATTTACCTCATTTCGCACTCGCCAACGCTACCCTTTCTGTCCTCGTTGAATAATGAGATAATGTCGTACTCATTTTACTGCCCAGTTTTTTTTGTATCATAAAATAAATTTGGAGTAGGATATCCTGGTTCGCAAATCAGAATGTAGTTTATGCTTGAAACTGTTTCTATTACATACAAAATAAAATAAAGACATTGAACTGACAGCATAACAGCTGCACTCACGTAATATTTTTGCAAAAACGTGCAGGCGTGGCCGGAATAAATGTTTTTACGTGTCTTATAATTGTAATACATCGTGAGTAGGCTTTCGTAAAGCGGAACAGGAGGCACCGTAAGTACAAAACCATTACTCAGGCCAGCAAAAGTCTCTTTCGAAAGACGCTTGTCGCGACTGTTGAGATTTTACGAAATATTGCGACGACGTGCGAGCGATTCTCTCTTCCGTGGCGTGGGACGTCGGATTTTATCATGCCCGTGAAGAAGCTACAAAACGCGCTGTACCTCCTAGAAGTCTTATCTTTCCGTGCCCTCAAGACGAATCGACGAGTTACCCCAGCAACTCGGCGTGCCGACCGCGATAGTGCTTCGAGTGATAAGGAAAGAATAGTTTTATGTATTTCCTAAATATAGTTGACTTATAATGCTAACTTCCTTCCTCCACGGCTGTTGTAGCTGTAGTAGTTAATACTTTTTTTTACTTCCATACCTGTATTATTTATTAGTTACAATGAAAGCCTTTCCAAGTGTATGTTAGGTAATTAAAGATACAATTCTTAAAACTTGTCATTTTAAGTCACGCAACTTCTCCAATAAAACAACTCTGATATGAAATAAATTTTATTTGAAAAACAACGTAAAATGCTAGGCTGTTGTGTATATGTGAGATTCCTGAAGAAACATACTGCAGTTGGGAAAAAAAAAATATATCGTGCGATTCGTATTGTTGTGTGTCACAGTCTGTTGGAGCTCGGTACATATGAACGCTTTCCAGAATCGAGGTTATTAATTTATTTTTCACTCGACGCATTGGTGTGTCATTTCGTTACGAAGTTTAATTTACGGGTGAACGACGAAAGCTGGTGTTGATAGAAAAGACGAATGCCGATTCCGCATTGTAAAAAGGCATGGAAGAATGTACTATCAGTGTCACACAATATAGCTTTGTCTCGTCGCTTTTAATTAATGTTGAATACATTTTCTGTTGCCAGCACGCATCACTGAAACAGGACGTAACTCTACATGTCCTCCAATTAGTCACCGTTTTATGTTGTCTGAATGTTCAATTTGAAAAAAAAAAACTTTTTGCTAACTATGGATACCTATACGATTGAATATTTATAATTTACGAGGGGAATTTAAAAAAACTGTATAATGCAAAAATGTTAAGACGATAGTGTCTGTACAAGTGGCGGAAACCATCCACCGTTCTGTAATTTTTAAGTCAAGGTTTAATGAATTCAAACTATCATTGACGCAATACTTCATGAGGAAAACACGCTAAGGAATAGACGAACCCTGAAATAATCTGCAAATAAAAGAAGATAATAAAACAATGATTATTACTTTTTTTTTCTTCAAATATTAATGATATCGTGACCGCAATGCTCGAAATATTAAAAATTCAAATATTTCTGGACTTTTCTCACCGCCAGAGCTAAGACGTTTTTGGACTCTCCATTACGGAAACATTGCAATCGATGGAAGGTAGTCTACGGACAGTTTCGACAGATATGATCCATATAACATTTGTATTAGTGTCTTGCTCTGTGTAATTTATATGTTGAACTTATTGTAATGACTTAGATTTCACCACGACCGCCATTCGCCTAGGTTCCAAACCTAACTGAAAAAAAATTTCCTTTTAAACTTCCTAAGCTATAATGTAAATTTTTTTACCTATACATAGTATGGAAATAATATCACACATCTGGCTGAAAATATGGGAGTATTAAGTGTCGTTACTATACAAAGTTGAAACTTCCCTACGCATTTGACTCATTCCTGAGCAGGTATAGGAACGCTACCATGGATGCATGGGGAAAATAATTTACCATTCGCGCTTTCCCACTGTACGTATTCACCGATGTGGTAAATATACGAATGATTCCTTAGAGTGAACGTTGTGTAATTCCAACAAATTTGGCATCCTGCAGCAACACTTCCAACCTGCCGCCTCTTTAAATAAAATAGAGAGGTGTCAAAACCGCTTGTTTCCTTTCAAATCACAGATAACTTTCGTTGTTTGCAGAGTGGTACGTGCAGTTACAAGAAAATCATAAGGTTTTTTTTTGGCAGCCTGGTACACGGGTGTGCAAATCACGGTTTAATATATGCGCATGTGGTTCCTCTTATTACGTGTTAACCCTAACAAAAATGTTACTGAAATATTTTATGTTTTAGAGAAAGAGCCGGGTGTCTTAAGAAGGCTGTCTGTAATATTTATTTACGTGTAAAAAAATAAAATATACCTATATTATAAACTGTTAAAAAAAATTGCATCAGAGATGTAATGTACCACAAAATACCATAACATTATATTTCCTCTTTATGCAAGCATGTTGAAAATGTATGTTTTACAAAAAAAACGCAAATATTGCAAAAATATTCATTTTGTATCATAACACAAACAAAACACACTAGCTGTCTGTGTATTTGGGAAACACCATTGTTCTCTTCTCTTTTATTGTCACTGTCCACACGGATCAATACCGTATGTGACCTCCTCGAGAACTCACAAGATCCCTGACATGCCAATGCATACTGAGGATGTGGGTACCCTGTCGCTCTTGTGGCAAGTTGTCCCACTCTGTCTGCACGGCTAATATCAGCTTCTGTAGATTGTTGGGTTGGTGATGGCGTGCTAGAATGGCAATTTTCAGAAGGTCCCAGGCATGCTCTATGGAGTTCATGTCTGGACTTACTGCTGGCCAATACATTCATTTAATACCGGCTTGCTGGTAGTATTGATCAACGACTCTTGCACGGTGTGAGCGGGCGTTAACATCCGCCAGTAGAAACATTTCACCAAATGCCTGTTGGTAATGGTGCACAACAGTCTGAAGGACATCTGTGATCCACCGCCAAGCTGTCATTGTGCCCTCAATACATACTAAAGGCGTTCGACGTCCAAGCGTTATTCCTGCCCAGACCAGGATTCCTCCACCTCGGCATGCATGGACTTCTTGCACAGCACGANTCGACGTCCAAGCGTTATTCCTGCCCAGACCAGGATTCCTCCACCTCGGCATGCATGGACTTCTTGCACAGCACGATACCTTGCCTGTGCACCTCACCCTCTCTACACTCAACCTTATGGAATACGGCCTAAAACTAATCCTCGTCTCATCAGTGAACAGAACACCGGACCATTCTTCAGCTGTTAATGATCCCGTGCCCATTGCAAAAGGTTCTGCCGATGTTGTCTGCTGCGATAACGGCGTCTCATGAATCTCCTGTCACGTAGACCTCCCTCTCGAAGACAACCTCGTATCTACCATGTTGTTGAGGTATTGTTCCCAGATGCATTAATTCTCACACAGCGGTCCTGAACAGGTGTTGTGAACCCCGGGCGACCAGATCGTGGTCGATCATTAACATGACCAGCATCTACGCATCGCCTCCAGATCCTAGACTCAACACTTTGTGACACACCAACAGTTTCAGCAATCGTGCGTTGTACAACACCACTTTGTGCGAGAGAAACGATCCCAGCGCGTTGCAACTTGGTTATTGTGTGCCGTGGCATGATCCAATGACTTCTACAGTCAAGGCCTCACTAACAGTCGCCACATCGCTGAATGCAAACAAGCTGACATTCGTTTCACAGAGACAGCGCACCAGAAGTGAACTACAGTCAACATACATTCCGACAAAAACGGTAGAAAAATGCGTAAATATTATTCTAGAAATGCATTCCGAGTAATAACGTTGAAACATTCACAACTTTTAGTTTGATGCAGAACTTCTTTTGAGCAGTTTATTAATATTTTCTGCGCGTTCCTAGTGCCTGCCACAACATACAATTGAACTGAAGTAAGCAATACACGCGTAGGGGAGAGATCTGGGTGGCTCTTAACATCGAGGTCTGGAGAGCCGATTGAGGTGAACGAGGTTAGTATGCAGTAGCACCGGAATGCAAGGGCGGAGGAAACGGAAGATCCCCGAGAAAATCCGCTGACAAGCGGCATCGTCCGGCACTATTCTCACATGTGAAAATCTGGAAGCGACCCCGCCGGGAATAAAACTCTGTTCGCCTAGGCAGGAGGCGAGTAGCCTGACCACTACACCACTCATAGTGATACTAAATCTGTCATTGTTTTTAAAGTACTGCAAAAGACAACAAGTTAAGGTACTATGTTTTGTACGTGGCTGCTAATGTGTTACAACTACCTTATTTGTAATACGCTGTTGAATATAAAATAAAATAAGTCTCATTCACCAGCCAAGGAATGTAATGCATTTCATAGTTGATTAAATACTTTGTAAACCAATATTTGGAAGAAATAACATATTTCTGCATTTACATTTATTTTCGCATATACACGACTGAAGTTCTTATATAAACATTAGCAGGGAAGTATAAAAAATAGTTTTGTGCCTTAGCGCCTTTTTCAAATTGTAATATTTTAATTGATAAATCTTTGTGAATCATGACAAACAGCAGTAGTAGTTCACTATTTTATTATTTTCTCGCTGAAGTATGAAAAATATGTATTGCTGACTAATGGGGAAACTTATTTTACAACATACCCGAGCTTTTACGGAAAGAAAATATTCGCATAACTTGGATTACATCGTAATGCCGTCACAGCTTAGTCGCAGGTAGTGAAGTAGCAAACCAACGCACTTGAATAAGGGACCGTTATTCTAACCTTAGTTAAAGCCACATTGGTTTGATGCCGTAATTACATATTCCCGACAAGCACGAAACGACAGCCCCGACACGATACTTAAAAATAAACAGCCAATCATATACAAGAAAGATCTGGCGTAAGCCTTCAAATTCTGGACGTGTTCAGTGGGCAAAGANAAAATAAACAGCCAATCATATACAAGAAAGATCTGGCGTAAGCCTTCAAATTCTGGACGTGTTCAGTGGGCAAAGAAATGCTGCAGCGCTTTCAGTTACTGCTGCTAGCGACAACGCTATTTGTGAAAGGAGGGCACTTGTTTGTTCANACAAGAAAGATCTGGCGTAAGCCTTCAAATTCTGGACGTGTTCAGTGGGCAAAGCAATGCTGCAGCGCTTTCAGTTACTGCTGCTAGCGACAACGCTATTTGTGAAAGGAGGGCACTTGTTTGTTGAGTTTCTACTGTGTGGTTTCGATATGCTGAATGTGGAATTTTTTAACGTACCCAGAAGCGAATTTCACATATAAAGGAATGAAAATTATAATTGCACAAGTTGGTAACAACATATAAATTGTGCCATATTTCGTGCGCCTTCTTCATAATGTTGTTTGAATATCTTTTTTGAAATATCAATGTACGCGATTTCACCAACAGCACAATATTCGAATCCGTATTTTTTTGACGACATCTAATGTCTGTCGTCTGCTAGCTACGGACAAGCAGCAAGCATTTTCCCGCTGAAGTCGTTGCACGATCGCTGCGTCGCAGCGGTGCGACTGCATAACAAGNTAGCTACGGACAAGCAGCAAGCATTTTCCCGCTGAAGTCGTTGCACGATCGCTGCGTCGCAGCGGTGCGACTGCATGATATGCAGCGTAAATCGCTGCTGCAGCACTTTGCCCTCTGCACAGTCACATAACCAGGCCTACATATAGATATTTTTTTGATAAGATCTATGGGTTTTAATTATTACATGCGATTTATGAAAATATGAAAACAAGTTGTAAGTCAAATAATTGTTCAGGTAACTGCTATAAACCAAAATCAATAATTTAAAAAATATATATTTTTTTACTTTTTTATTTGCTAACTGATAACAGTGGTCATTTAATAAAGACCATCATAATCGTTTTAGTGTTAGCGATATTACTTATTTACGTGCATTTTTAAATTATTATTTTAGAGAAGAGATCTACACCCACGAAGCCCAAACAAGTTTTATATTTAAAAAAAATGCAATAGAATTTTGAAGGCTCCCAGAGCAAAGCGCTATGTGGGACGCGTATCTGTAGCGATGTGGTACGATATTGCGATATCGCAATATCGTACATGCACCATTCATACAGGTGCTGTAGCTATATGCGCTATGGGAGGTGGGACAGGCGATACGGAAGAATTTTTTGTAGAGGGAGGCAATGAAGTCTCAAAAGTCAGCCAGACGTCACATATTGAGGTTATTGTTCTCTTTTGATATCCCGTAAGCGGGGGCCACTTTGTGACAAGTCGGACTGAATTTTACACAAAAAAAAAAATCACATTTAAATGTCCTATATCAGTGGGATGTTTCGGATATCCATTGGTGCCAATTGAACCACTGAACATTACAAATAGAATCTTTGAAATGGAAGGAAATGTAAATAACAGTGAAAAAAACCCGTGTCATAAAGTCACCCCCATTTCCAAAGTCNAATCTTTGAAATGGAAGGAAATGTAAATAACAGTGAAAAAAACCCGTGTCATAAAGTCACCCCCATTTCCAAAGTCACCCCCGCTTACGGTAGTGAAGTGACTGACGAAGTGAAGGAAAATCTGAACGTCTGTCGCTGACTGCTCATTACCAGCACCATTGGTACAAGCATTTGAAGAACCAAGATTAAATACATCAATTATCTGCAAATAAGCTTATGTTTTTATTAATTTTAAATTTTAAATGAATCAGGCACGTTAAAGAAAACGAAGTTGCGGGGTATCCACAAGCATACTTCACAGTCCATTCAAATGCAAAGCTAATTGCACTCAGTTTTATTCACGACATAAATTTAAAAAGGACTTTAACATCATCTGCATTGCATTGGTGCATTTAAAAACCCTCAAAGAAAATCCGTTTACTAGTGGAAACAGAAATCTTTCTGCCGCTCCTTTTCCCAGTCGTTAAGCTTTGAGTTTCTTTCCCAGCTTTATATAATCCTGTATTTCCATTCATACACCGCGTTACAGAAATAGCCTGCAGAATTTCCGAGAATTTGATGAAGCATATTAAAAGTTCAATGAGTTAGTACCGTAGCATTAAGTCCAGCCATATTCCCTTCAATAAATTCCCCTTCCATTAGAGCTTAAATGAATTCGTCGATGCGCCTGTTTACACCTGGAAATTTTTCAGGGGAGAAATGCCGTGGAAACTATTTAAATGGGGTGTACTTTTGTTCTAATTTGTCTGAAAATATTATGAACTAGATTTAAGGTGTGCCCGGGGTATTTTCTTGATCATAATCAAAACGTCTCATTATAAATAGCGCAGAAGCAACTGGTCTCGTACAAGTACACGAGACCTTCATTCAAGTGTCCCCGAAAGCAGTTTTATCGAAGGAATGCCAAATTTTCCTCTCCCTATGACTCATCCAGTATTTCCCCGTCACTGTTCTTACCTCGATCCCATACATCGACGTAAATAAATTTATACAATAGAGTACTTGACAGCAAAAAAACAACATTATTTCGCACTTATGGCCAAATATAGTTTGATATACAAATATCAGATTGATGCTATTTCCCTCATACAAAATAATTACGTTCCATATCTTTAATTGCATAACCACGCATTAAAATCACGAATTTGCTTTTCGCAGAATTCACAAAGAACAGAAATCCATTCTCAATAATTCCTTCAGGCTGTTAAGACTTATAAGTGAATCTGACAACAACAACCACAAGAACAGCTTTACTAGAACGCCATATTGTTAGCTGTGAAGAATATGTGACAACCTTAAGTCTTCTATTTGATAAAAAAAAAACACCCCGTTGTGCTCTTGGGAATGAAGTCTGCTGTGAAGCAAAGTGGATCGTGTTATTTTTGTGTTAAACACAATTCAACCTTTAGCCTATATATAATATATTATACGATATATAATAACATATATTTATATAGCACAAAAGAAAACTCATGTCTTACGGTTTTAGCATAATAATGTTTATCTCAAAATTGTAAAGTTTTCTGAACACAATACTGAACGAAACCAAAGTATTTTTAAAATTTTTTAACAAGAGAAGCTGAAAACAATTGTCTTATTTGATTTAAATGTATGCCTAATAAAAGTTTTTTATCTGAATGTTCGTGCATATTTTTAATATGCGAATCCTTGGAATTTTACTATAACTTTTATTAAGCATACATTAAAACCAAATAAAATGAATGTCTATCAGCTTCTCTTGTTAAATTTTTATCTTTATTGTTTTTGGTTTCATTGTAATGTGTTCCGAAAACTTTACAATTTTGAGATAAACGTTATTAAGCTAAAACCGGAAATAATAATTTTCCTTTTGTGCAAATTAAAAAAAAATCATATAGTGGCTAAATGTTGTACTGTGCTTAAAACAAAAATAATATGATCCACTTTGCCTTGCATCTGCCTTTACTCCCAGGAGCACAAAGTCGTGTTTCTTCAAATAGAAGACTAAGGTGATTTACATATACTTCACAGCTAACAATGTGACGTTTTAGGAAAGCTGTTCTTATGGCTGAATTTTCTGATGTAAATCCTAACATACTAAGTATGCAATATACGTAGCCTCTCGACCATTGTACTTTTATATTTTTACGTAGCGCTCTTAGCCAGATGGCCATCCCGCGCTACGACCGCCAAATCGGTGGGGAAGAGGGATCACGCCCTCTAATCGCAGGTGTCCCAGCTACGCATTTGAAGTNAGAGGGATCACGCCCTCTAATCGCAGGTGTCCCAGCTACGCATTTGAAGTAACCAAATCCAAAGCCCCAACCTGATTCACAAGTAAGACCAAGAGACACCCTACCACAAGGTTCTGCGACCCTCTCCCTCAGATACCAAGCGTGTGGTCTGGCCGGGATTCTATCCATTCCCCTTGTGGGTTGCCGCTCACCGCCTGGTCTTTCTTTGAGAGGGGGAATCTCTCCAGACCTCCTCCAGCATACGGAGTTAACCACTGCCAGGACGAGTCCGACCTCTGGTGATCGATACACCAGAGAGAACCTCTGGTGGGGCCAACCCGATAAGCCCGTGCTCCCACTTATTTGCCATGGCACTGGTGGCGTTTTCAATGCCCGACCGCCTCACCAACCACATCCACCAGCAGAGACGGGCAGCGTGCGTTAGACTCTGAATGGAAGACTTCCGTCCTTATAAAACTCCGTAGGTCTGAACCCGTAGGTTCCAGAGTTCTTCCAACTTTCATCACTGTCCCCATGCCACCGCCACCCATCCATCCACCGGCAGCGCAGACGAATGAGCTGTTATCGGACGGGCCTGAGCGACGCATACATGTAACGTGGTCTTAATTTAACTTTATTTTAAAGCTATATCTCGTTACGCGATGGACTGGTTTGTCTAAGTCATTCTAGACGTCAGTCGGGGAGGAGTAAGTTATACTCTTTGTAGGTCAAAAAAAAAAAAATTGTTTACATATTAAATTATTAGAGTGCTGACCAACATATTACAGATGAATAAAGATTTATACAGATTAAAACAATTATAGCAAAGAATGAAGTATCACAAATTAAGATATTAAGCACAATTCACAGATTAACACATATACAAGAATACCTACTAAACAAACTATCACACATATGGAACAAGTGACCGGAGAAAATGCAACAAGATGGCTTTTCAGCAAACAAAAACAAAAGTTAACGCCTAATATGTAACAAAAATATACCTTCACTGGCCATTCTTATGGCCATCTTTTTGTTTGCAGTTCTGCACACTAATTTAAAACATTTTTGAACAGTAGTAGCAGTTGATGAAGTAATTTTTTTTTTTAAATACATATTTTACTTTGCTGTTGAGGAAATAAACTTATTTGGTATAATATTACGAACACTTAACTTCCAGATCAAAAGTGTAATGAGATAGAGTTATAAATTCGACAGTTATCATGTTAAATAAAGCAATTATTATTACCAATTTAATAATAATTATAAATATAATTACAAGAAAATTTTATAACTAGGAACGTAATTTAACCGGTGAAGAACTTCACCAGCGTTTACTTGGAATGCCGATGGAAAAATATACTTGGAAAATACACCCATACTGCGTTTGGTTGGAACCAAACCCACATCCTCTAGTATGCTAATCAGGCGTACCACCGCATTACCAAACAAGCTCTTGTTTGGGGAATTTAGTTTTCATAAATTGTTGCCTCTGTTATCTCTGTGATTCCACCCACCTTCGTCGCCAAATAGTCATTTCGTAACAGCCTCATTCACAAGTCGCCTGCAGATTGAAATCGTCAGGACAGCTTTAAAAGACTTGAGAAAAGCCCTAAATGTAGTCGTTGCGAATAACCTTTTACTTCTCAACGAGCAAGTTTCCGCGGACTTGTGCACAGTGGAACAGAAACGCCGCTGCTTTCTCACGACTGAAGTCGCGCAGTAGTGAACGGTCGCAACATAGCGTGAACAACCGTTCATTCCGCAGACGAAATGACCGCCCCGTAGCGAAATGACTTGATATTCGGGAAAGCAGATATGGCCCAGCGGCATCGCCAGTTTATTCACCGAGTTGCCTGTGAAATTGGGGCACGCGTCGCAGAATGCTAGGAGCAATAACGGGACGTCACGAAACGCAGCTATTCTGTCTTTAAGGGCACTGCATACCGGCTGGCAGCTGCGAAATTTTAATAGGGAATTCCATATTAAGGAAATTTCCTCTCCGTGCGTTGGCGTTTCAAACAAAATGTACTCATCACGAATTTTTTAGGAGAAGAACCCTACGAGCGTATATTTTCAATATAGATACGCAGTATGTACTTTCTTGTAAAACATAAATAATAAAAGTTATCTGAAAACAGGCTATATATGTTATGGAAAGATCTCCGCTGCAGGGAACTTTTCCTAAAAAATTCGTGAAATAAACACACTGAGGCTAAATTTGCTTAACATGGGATTTCCTATTTAAATTGTTAAATTAGTTAAATAGTTAAATTGAAGTTTTACCTGTATTTTTTTATAAATTATATTTCATTAATAATAAAAATGAATAAAAACAGTGAGAAACCCTGTGTGTTGGTAAGGCCTGGTAAGAAATAGTTCTCATGCAAAATATTATTAGAAGTGAGTGCGCACGAATTCGGCGCGTTGTCCTTTGGTGTAATTTTCTAGACATAGTTCAGCTTAGTTATGCGTGAGGCGGAGGAATATCCTAAAAGTAGAACTTAAGTAGGGTTTCAGAAAAGTGTGAAGTAATCGTGAATGGATTATAATATGAGAGTTCCGTTTTGGGGTCAGCGAAGTGACCCTCTCGCACACCATCGCTGTCCGTTGCGAACTCAGTCTGTGACGTCGATCTTCAACGATGCGAGTGCTGGTGAATTTCCAGGAATTTCAACTGTCTTATTGACAATTATCCAATTTAATTTGGCAGCTAAACGTATTGTGAATGCTGAAGAGCTCCACACGAAAAAAACGAATATATGTATGAAGTAAAAGTTAACTGTTGAACTATAAATTGCGATAATTATATTACTATAGGCTGTTAACGGTAAAGTGAGCTTTTTCCTTTCAGCCATCTTTCATCCTTTATCCACAATTTAAAATAAATATCGCCATGTAAGTAATAAACACAGTATGTATATTCCACCGCACTCGGTAGTTAACGTCTAAGGCTGAAATAAAATATATTTATTGAATATTATTAGAAATGATAGGGCTTTCAAAAGTGCTCACTTTACCGTGAATAGCCTATAAAATTAAATTCTCATTCTTCTTAAGTTTTTGTGTCATAATTTCCACCTCACAGTAAGTGTTGGAAATTTTTGACTAGGCCTATAGCAATTTCACATAAAAAATTTGATTTTGTACTTAAATTTACTAAGTGTGTTTGTATAAAAGTTCCCCCATTTGTCGTTACATTTCGTTACAAATAAGTCCTCCCCCTCCATCATCCTTGCCAAATAGCTTGATACCTGCCAAATGCTGAAGTTTGGAAGTAGGTATTGAATCTGCTCTGCGGCGTGAGGCGCCAGCACTTGATGCTAGTCCTCAGTAATAGGGCGTAGGAATACGTCGACACTGTTGTGTCTAGGTCCAATTTACTAATAGATTACACTTTATTTGCGAGTTCACATAATCGAGTTTTATTGTTGCTTGAACAGGTTAACTGGTACATGAAATCACGAGAAAAACTCCCCTCCCTTTCTGTACGTAGATTACGTGATACTTGGCGCGGCGATTTTTGCGTCGTGGGGGAGGGGGGGGGCAGGATTCTTCACACCTGGTGTAGAACTACTTATCTGACACTGCGGCGCTGTGTCCCCTCGGCTGGCGACTTGGAACTGTTCTCACACTGGTTGGGCGTCTCGGCGCCTGGCCTCGAAGTTCCTCCTTCTCGGGTCCACGCAGTACTCTGCGTTTGACGAAGTCTGACTGACTTTTCTCGGATTCTTCCCGCCGCACGTCCCGCTTGACGGCCTCCGACTGAGGTCGACGTCGTGATGCATTCTCGATCCTCGACTGACTCCGACTGACTGACTGACTGCTCGATCCGCGACTGACTGATTCTTATCTCTCAACTGACTGCCCTATCCTCGCACTGGCTTCGTCCGGCTCCAACCCGGACGCCTCGCTTCGGGTCCCCCCGACTGACTGATCCGTTCCTCCCTCCTTCTCGTGGTTTTGTAGGCTCCATCCCCATATTCAACTTGCCCCGTCTCTGTACGTGGCCCGGGGTGCTTGTCGTTCCCGTCCCCCTGGGTCGTAAAACAGGTGGCCGTTGCTCCTGTGATCCGCAGCCGGCCTGGCGTCGCCCCTTGATTTTGGCCTGGAAGTTTATTGTTCCGTTCTGCACGTGCGGGAACTCCTGGGTGCCCTCTTGGTTCGGCGTACGTGTGGTTCTCCTACGTCCGGGTATCGTGCCGCTATATCTCAGCACACCCGCTAAAAGCTCTCATGGTTTATTGCGGTACAAGCCCGGGACAGACGCAGTTGGTGGTGGGATCTCGGTGTCCCTTGGACAGCTGCAAAATGCAGCTGTGTCCGCGCCCTGGTGCCTTCCGTTGTCTCCGGATGTCGTCTGCACGTGCATGAACAGTTGCACGTGCAGAAACCTTTGGTAGCACGCCTTTGTAGCTGCGAGGCGCGGTCGCGCCCTCCTGGCGTTACTCTTCCTCATCACGTCCGCATAACCCTTAAGCCTTATTGCGGTCATCCGCCTGCGAGCTTCGCCAGAGCGTGTGTTCTGACGAATAAAATATAGGGACGCAGAATGCATCAAGCTTATAGTTTTATGATTTCAACAGTTGAAAGAAATAAACCATTACATTAAAGGAGTGATGGATCTAGCGACAAATTAATGAGGGGAGGCATTGGAAGGGAGGTTTCTTTAGGAGATTATTTGAAGTCACTCTGGCCAGTTTTTTTGGACCGTTAGTATGCTACAGCCGCGAACTCACAAATAATAGTTTACTTTACATGCGTTTCTGACGTGAATACGTCTTTAATCCCTTAACTTACACATTAATGTTTATTTCCAAGTGTTGAAAAAAAAAAAAACAGAATATTTCTGATCTGACAAGTACTTTCGATTTCCTAGTAATAACTTAGACGCTGGGTCCAAAGAAAATATTTTCTATTGACCTATAACACTGGCAGCCACCAATACCATTGTCCAATAAAACTACGCTGTCTTTACTGGTGCTGGCTTCTGACCTTGTATATCACCGACAATGATATTACCTCTTCTGCAACGTGTCATACGTGGACGAGTGTACTCGGGATGACATGTTAAGGGGTAGAAATGAGACCGACACCTGGGGGCTTATTCTAAGTTTCGTCGGGAACTGCCCACGTCGCCACGAACCCACTTTCTCTCTCTCACCCGACGGAAACAAAGTCGTCATGAAATTGGTATTCAGAGTTCGGAGTCGTTTCGAAGGCAAGCACATTCGGGCATCTTCGGCTTACCGACTTTCCCCACTCCAAGCTAGACGAGCGTTAGTGTCTCTGCGCATGGTCGACAACGTACAAACGAAATATTACTAGAATTACTCGTTTTTAAAATTGCTCAAATCTGTTTAAAAAGCATTACTTAAAGACACGAATAGTAAGCCTTATATTTTTAGATCGTTAAAAATAATATGTAATTAGAAATATGTATTTTATAAGAAACTAATGGTTTACAGTGTTCTTTGATTTTGTGGGGAGCACCAGGACGGGAACAGCGATGTAACGTTTGCAGAGTCATCCATTCCGATACTATAACTTCGTGACAAATAACACGACTGAATGTGACCTCGTTCAACCGGGCACGTGACTGCGATGCGAGCACGACCTTGAGAAGGCAACCACGTGTGTACGAGGCGCGGGCGTGGACGCGCTGCAACTGGCGGCAGTTTTGGGCGTGGGCGTAAAATTCCCGTCAGGATACCTCGCGACTCCTATGTGCTAGCGCGCTGATTTTGGCGCCAAACTATATATATATATATATATATATATATATATATATATATATATCGTCTAGATCTGTGGATGTGCGTCACGAAAGCGTTATTTAATTTCATTTCCATATCGCAGAGAAAATATTACCTCCTAAAGTAGACGCATTTACGCAAAACCCACGGCTGTCTCTCCGATACGGCAACACCCTGATATATTATTTTAAATTTTTTAATTAAAAATATTTTAGCATTCGTGTTCGTTTACCAAACTCACACGTACAACGTACGTCAGTGGAGAGCGGACTGATCCATTCTATTGCGTATGGGGGGTGTAAGCATCTGGCGCTACACTTTACGTTAAAATCACGCATGCACAATAACGCATGTATTTTAAACGCTGCATATATAAGTAAAAATCAGTTTATTGAATAGATACAACTGAGAGCTTCCTAAACCTCTCTGTCCTTAAACTAACTGTTCCTTTTGGTTTTGTATAACTATTGTACTACATTTCAAGACTAAATTAATTGTATTCATTCTGAACTCCAGCTTCACGGAGAAAGGGCGGACGAGGCTCAATCCACTTTTAGTCTTTCCAACTGACCCACCTCGGCGTTTAGGCGCCCGTCTGCCTAGGGTCCGCTGTGTGAATTTAACACACGTTTTCAAGACAAACTATTTCACGCGTGAACAAACTGTTTACACACTAAAAGAAATAACACTCGGACTGCGGCGAAATACAACTTTCAACAGATCACGCTTATTACAAACACTATTTCTAAACCCTTCAGCATGGTCAAAAACGACGCTCTTCAGACTGCTGCAGCTTAAAATATTCCGGGTGAATTCCACCAATGAAAAGGTAGGGTCGTCGTTGAAAACGCCATAGGTACACGCAGCACAACGACAACACAGCACGACAGTTGAGCGTAGCGGCGACGGCGCACTTGACGAGCGTGCCTGTGTCACCCTTATCGCTCCTGCGCTTTTTTGGCCTCAAATGCTGGTAGACGGGTCCCTTAAGGAACCCGCCTACCTAGCACTTGAACTAGTGGCATAGTGTTTAAAATACTCGGTTTCCCACGAAGCTATTAAACGAGCGTTCACTGTGCTGATCTACGAAAAGAGTACTCACTTCAGACGAGGGCTGTTGAGTGCTTTAAAGACGTCACGTACATTACAAACAATAATTTCAAAGTACTCCAAAAACGGCTTTTCGAAAGGACTGTATTTCGGAATATACGCGTCAGAAACATGCAGACGATTCAAGGGTCCTGCATTGAACATTGCCAGGGTTGTTTCACCAAAAAAAAAAAAAAAATAGGGTCACCGCTGCAAGTCCGATAGGCACACGCAAGATTACAAGGCAACTCGGCAACCAATAATCTTGAAAACCGCGAGGAGCCGCGGTGGCCGAGCGGTTAGCCTTCTCGCCTCCTACCGAAACTAACCGGGTTCAATCCCCGGCCGGGTCATTCCCAGATTCTTTCATGTGGGAATCGTGCCGGACGATGCTGCTGGTCAGCGGGTTTTCTCGGGGATCTCCCGTTCCTCTTCGCCCTTTCATTCCGGCGTTGATCCATACTCACTTCAACCACCTCCATTAGGCTCCCAAGACCTCGCTGTTAAGAGCTGCTTAAAATCTATTCACTCACCTACTCGAAAATCGTAGGACAATGAAAATGAACTTCCTGTTCCCCGTACTTACAGACTCTTCCTCTGAAGATCTGGTATGTTCCTGTGGAGCTCAGACATAGAAAAAATAATTCCTGGAAGACGCTGAGATGCCGGCACTGAGACTCCCCGCGACTGTCGCGTGCGTACCATAACGGCGCCAGAGATGAAAAGAAAACATTTGCGAAGGGGGGAAGTTCCCCTCCCCTCCTATTTTTCGATAGCCAGTGTTTGCTTGATGAGATGAAAAGTTCCCGTCCACAAACATAAAGGGGTGCGGGAGAGGAGTTATGTAATTTTTCGTCGGTCGATCGTCCGCGCTTGCAACTACATAGCGAAGAAACACACCAGTGTCCCGTAAAGCTATAGTCCATTCTCGGTTACTTCCAACAGTTATATGGTATTTTGCACAAGAACTATTTCTTACTAGGCATTACCAACACACTTATTTTATCACTGTTTTTATATCCATGAATTATAAATGAAATATTACAATTTATAAATAAAATGTAAGTAAATGTTCCATTTAACCAAAAAAATAAGATTCTTTTATGTTAACACGAGTATAAAACGCACGTGATATATTATATATTTATGAAACAACCAAACACTTCATACATTGGGAGATTTTTCAAAGTTCTAATTAAAAAAAGTGTGAAGAAACTGTGAATAAACTTTACCTTCAGCTGGCAAGCGTAGTCAACCTTATTTTCTCGAACAACCTTAGACACAATCGTAGCTAAACCTTAGAATTCCCTGTGACCACGGCGTATTCTGTTTCGAGCCTTAATCCTTACGTCTAGTCTATTCGCGATTTCTTCACACTTTTTTTTTATCAAACCTTTGAAAAATTTCTGTATGAATTTCATGTTTGGTTTTTCCTAAATTCGTTACGTATTACAAGCGTTTTACACGTGTGTTAACATAAAAAGTCCCTTGTTTTTACTTGAATCGAAGTTTTACTTGTGTTCCGTGTAAATTATAATATTTCATCTATAATTAGTACGTCTAAAAACAAGGGGAAAGCATCTGTGTTGGTAACGCGTAGTAAGAAATAGTTCTTATGCAAAATAATATTACATTGAGTGCGCACGAAGCCGGTGCGCCGTCCCTTTGGTGAAATTTTCTATACTTGGTTAAGCTTTGTGTGGATGAGGCGCAGGAATATCTTGTAAGTAGAACTTCAGCAGGGCTTCCTAGAAGTTGGCAGTGACCGTGAGCAGCGTTTACCGAAGGTATTGCTCAGCGGAATGCACACTGAATATAGACCATCCCAACGAGTACCGTTATGATATATATCAAAGGCTTGAATCTTCTTTATGCCACTACTTCTTTAGAAAATTGTTTAGTTTATCATAAATACAGTAAGATTTTTAAGTTTTAAGTTTATTGTATTGAATATCTACGTAACGTACCGGTCTTCATATAACAACAGAGGGTTTTTAAAACATTCGGAGAAACTTAAGATTAATTTTCTTGTCACGTGGCGTTCATGAAATAAGGTGAGTTAAGATATCTGGGCGGCTCTTAACGTCGTGGTCTTGAGGCCGATGAGGGTGAAACGAGGTGAGTTTGGAGCAGCGCCGGAATGCAAGGGCGGGAGAAACGGGATATCCTGCCTCCGTATCCTACACTTACGGTTCTTGTTTGACGTATTTCACCACGAAGAAGATAATATTCGAAGTTTGCCTCTCGGTATCTTAAGTTTCGTTTTTGTTCACGAAGATCACAATATTTTAATAATAATGTTTTTGAAGTAAACGTGTTTTGTATAGTTTGCGCGTTGCCGGAAGGAATTAAAACTGTCGGCAACATACAAATTAAATGCCAACTTGAACAGTCTTCGAAGGCGTATGTATACGCAGCTCTTGACAAAACTTAAAAACACGGACATTTCGGAAATTCCTTGAATACTGCAGTACCCGCTTTTTATTTTCATTGGAAAATTAAGTTTTCTTTGTCAAGATAGGAAAAAATAGATGCGTGGGCGCTTAAGCGTTCCTAAAAGAAAGATGAATTGATAAGTGAATTTACAAGATCCAACCTCTTGGGAACAAGTGCCCCTTTCTCCTTTTATCCTTCAATTTCAAAACAACTTGCTTGTCTGAGCAAAAACAAAAAAACTAAAACCCCTTGAGCAACATATGGAATTATAACGTTTAGTATTTCTCGTGTACGCTTTCCAGTGAGTTTTTCTTGGCAATATGCGCTATCATATAGTGGGATCTGCTGCGCACAAACGGAAAACGTCGAAAAGATCGGATGCAAATCCCTTTTCCAATAAGTCGGATCAATGGCAACAAAATAAGATATCACAGTTCGGGAAACAAAAGGTAATGCTGAGTATTACTAGAGTTCCCCCGAGGAAGTATCTTACTTTGCACGTAAATTTCTTTTGAGAGTGTTGGAAATACGCGTTTGCATAAGAATTTTGTGCATTGAAAGGCGAAACACATGTTTAATATACTCCGGAATGCAACTTCAAACTAGTACTGTTTACGTAAAACACAATTTTGTACCCATCACATAGAAAACTTACATTTTTTACTGCTCTACATGGAAACACGCCAATAACACAAATGCGATATTTTTATAGACGTTTGGAGTGAAACTTATATTTTATATTTCCTTTAACAAAACGATGGTGTCATCGTTTAAAACCTCGTGTATGCACGCTGCACGACTGATGTAAATATTTCTAGTATTCCTATCTCTTTGGATACGATTTTAAACTAGCATAAATCATTGTTGTTTTGTGTTTGTCATGTCCGTGCTTGTTCTGTGTTCGATAATTTTTATTGTTATATTACAACGACAAATAATATTTTCATGTAATTTCAGTGCTTTGTGCGTAGAGAAGGCGATGTGTTTAATTCTCGTTCCAAGATTCTTTTTTAGAGATGCTTGCTTCTTTGCTTCCAAATACGTATCGTACTTTCACTACAACATAATATCTCCGAATTGTGCGCATCAAGTATTCATTTTTACAACAAAACATATTAAACGGGATTCCATTTATTATTTATTTATAAGTGCCACAAGATGACGTGGCATGGACTCGACTAATGTCTGAAGGTATGCAGGAAGCAATTCACACCATGGATCCTGCAGGGCAGTACACAAATCCAATCTGCGCCAATTTGAGAAAGGGTTGCACGTCTGTCACGTTTAATGATTCTCGTCAGTCGTCGTTTGTCCCGTTATTTCACGATCTTTTTCCGGCCGCAGCGATGTCGAATATTTGATGTTTTACCGGATTCCCGATATTCACGGTACACTCGTGAAATGGCCGTACGCTAAAATATAAATGTTATCGCTACCTCGGAGATGCTATGTCCCACCTCTCACGCGCCGACTATACCACCACGTTCAAACTCACTTAAATCTTGATAACCTGCCATTATAGCAGCAGTAACCGATCTAGCATCTTTGCCAGACGCTTGTTGTCTTATATAGGCGCTGCCGACCGCATCGCGTTAGTCTGATTGGTTCCATACCTCTGTTATTTGCACACGCACGCCTATACCAGTTTTTTTTGGCTCTCCAGTGTAAATTAGATATTACATAACCACCAATGGCAATTACTTAAGGTAAATGACGACATATGAAATGTATATAGGACATCCGCAATATCTATATAACATTTTGGATATTGAGCTGACATTTGGATATCTTTTGGTAGTTTTGTGAATGTAACTTTGGTTCACCTTGGATATCCATATCGTATGAGTGTGACATCCGTCAGATATTCTTTGGATATCTATGTGCTATATGAGTGGCGATTCCTTTAATGTGGGCGTATCCATTCTCTGATTGGTTATACGAGGCTCTGGAACGGACCTTGTCTCTGATTGGCTACTTCGTGCTGCTAAAAAAAAATTTACTGGCTGCGCTGCTGGTTTGACGAATAGGTTACCTATCGGTGATTGGCGAACGGCGTTTCTACTTTTTTTCTGGCCAGTGCTGCCATTTTGCCGGGGTGTGCGGCTGTATTTCGCTGTATTGGCGACTGTTTAACCTCGATTTTCAAGAATTCTCTGCCTACATCTTACGTTCGAAAACAGTCCGCGGACGACTCCAATTGCGGATAAGGTTTCATTTTGGAACAGGAGAATCTCGCATGGGGGTCGTGGCGGAGTGGAGGGAAGTGGAGATATTTGGATCTTGAGAGCCGATGAGGGTGAAACGAGGTGAGTATGGATCAGCGCCGGAATGGAAGATCATGAGAAACGGAGAGATCCCTGAGAAACGCCACCGACAAGCGGCATCGGGCGGCACAATACCCACATGCGAAAATTCGGAAGCGACCCAGCCGGGAATCGAATCCGGTTCGCTTAGGTGGGAAGTGAGTATTATGACCACTACACCACCAAGGCCCCTAAGGGAGCGTGGCGGATACTGCCGAGGCGTGTGTCTTTTTTTTCTCGAGTAATCCAGTTTCCTCTTCCGTCTTCATTCAGCCATTGCTCTGCATCTATCTGCCTCCATCTGTTCTCCCGGCCGGACGGGAACAGGTCTGACCTTCGGGTTGGGCAGTTGGCTTTTCATTAAGGTGGCCGCCTGGGTAGGCCACCGAACGGTGTGCAGAGCTCCAGCAGAAAACGTTTTATTAAAAAACCGTCCAACGTATCTGAGTGAGGTCTAATTACGAATAGCACTTAAGAAGCGTTACGCGTATGTATACGCTTCTCAGTTATTTCATTTCTTTCTAAAGCATGTTTATATCATTTTAAGGTGTAAACATTCCGGTACTAAACATTTAAAAATGAATAGAGACGTGCATCAATTTTTTATTTTCATTATTACATCATAAAATGGTAGTGTCTCAGCTGAAAAGTCTCATAGAGGCGCGTAATCGACGGCAAGACTGCACGCCAGTTCAGTGCTTTGCGTGTAGAGGCGACGAGAGAGTTGATGCGCATGTCTCGGTCGCCCCTAGCGCTCCCACGCTTTTAGGCCTCATACGTGCAAAATTCCTTCTACCACGAGGCTACCTCAGCTCTCGTCTCCTTTCATCCGTGTTATTGACCTTACGTGGATGCGAGAACGACGCACGTATTTGAACTGACACGCTGTAACGAACTCGTCCCGAGGACGCACTTGTGAAATAAGCAACCGGGTTAGTGGATCTGCGCAGCACGTCTGCGCTGTTGATGAAGTTAGCGGACGTTGGATTTCTCCCCTGCGACTACTAGAGTCAAGATGAGAAAGGGGAGGAGGGATGAGAATGGTTAGCAACACACACACACTCTCTCTCTATCTCTCTCTCTCTCTATCTCTCTCTCTCTATCTCTCTCTCTCTATATCTCTCTCAGGCCGTGTCCGAAATGGCAGAGTTTGTTCACAAAATGATCACGTGACCCGATTTTGTATACAAAAATTGTGACGTATTTGGTAATTTGGCATTCCGTATTTTGTATCTTGCGGATGTTAGTAAAAAATACGAAATGACAAAATCAGTGCCATGTTGGTTTTGACACTCAAAACACGTGCGCAAATGCGAAATAAAAACTTTTTTTTAAAACAAATAACTGTTCATAAAATACACTAGACATGTTTTAAAACTCAAGTAAGGGTTGTGCTTTGTCTATATATTTCGCAGCAGATTTTTTTTTTTAAAGTCGTTATTGCGTAAATCATTATTTTCCTATTGATCAATATATTTGCAGCATTCCAGTGATGATTGTGGTTATATTACGTCCATTTTAAGCATTACATTTAAATAAAAAATATTGCCACTCTTAATGTAAAAATGCGTTGCCACGAGTGTTAAACTTTCGACAACGTCCGAATTGAAACTTACGAAATGACAAATTACAAAATAACGACTTTGTCATTTCGCGCACGGCCGCTCTCTCTTGAAGGGGTTCCTCGCACCCCACAGCCACCGGGAGAATGGTGGGNCGAATGCCAAGTGTCTCGCGTGTACAGGATGAAACTGGACTCCACCGACAAACCTCGGCAGTAAAGTCCTCGCCAAAAGAAGAGGCGAGAAATTTTGAGTTGACTAAGTACTGCAATCTCTCTGTTTTAACACTAGACACTTTACATGTAGTAAAAATATTTCACTAAATCCGTTTTTTTCTTGCATTAAACAACATGTCGGGGTTTCCCCGCCTACCTCAGCTTGGATGTGAAAACACTAAGTATGACCCTTGACAACCTTTAGCCAGGCATGGTAAGTTAGTTTTAAGATATAAGGTAATTTAAGTAAATTTTAGCTTAGTGCACCGAAAAGTTTACTAAGTTAAAAGTTAGTGCCTAGAAAATACTACTGAAAAAATATAAGCATGTTGGATAATCAGCTAAGTTAAAGGTTTGTGTCTGGAAAAAGTAACTAAATAAACGTTGGCGCACTACTTTCTGTTGGAGGTAAACTTTCATTATTTTAGCAAAAAACTGATGCAGTTTAATGTTTTAGCAAGTAGAAATAAACACCAAACTATCATGATTTGCCCTTTAGTGAAGATACGCAGTACAGAGGAATCTTCTCAACAGTCTGGCCCACAGGCTGAATAAACATGAGGTAGCCTGATTTTCGTTTCATGCATTTATACTATGCCAAAAAAATTAAAGAACTTAACCTACTGTTCTGATTCTTGAAAATCTTAAAGGAATACAACAATTTAAATCAAACAACAATAAAAAGACGAAATGCGCTACTGTAGAATGGGGTGGTTAACAACAGTGGGGTGAAAAGAAACAAAACTACAAAAAATGTTTGAAGTAACACAATCTGAGACTGTTATTTTTTCTATAAAAATGGACACACTCAGATTTCAGTGGTTTGTCTCTCAGTTCTTTTTACTCCACTTTTTGTTATTACTCCATTTTACAATACTTTACTCACCGATGAACAATTAATAATATGGCAAACAAGGAACACGTAAAGTGCAAATAAACATTCATTAAAAATTAAATAACAGTTTAAAATTTTGCATATTCAGATGTGTGTTGTTTTATACGATAATTCCATCATAAAAATTATTCCAATATGGATATAATAATAATAATGGCATGTGGGGAGTGCACCCAGAGAAAGGCAACGCCCTCCGAGTGACGGTCTTTCCAGCTGGGACCCGTAGGTGACCGTCATCCCCGGGCATGACAAGAAATGAGACCCTAGAATGGAGCGGCGCTAGAATGCAAGGGCGGGGGAAGCGGGAGTACCCCGAGAGAGCCCGCCGGCAAGCGGCATCGTCCAGCGCGATTCCCACATGCGAGGGTCCGGGAGTGAATCCGCCGGGGATCGAGCCCGGATCGCCGTGATGGGAGGCGAGTGCCCTGGCCACTACGCCACCGCTGCCCCTTCCAATATGGAAAAGGTACTACCGTCAACTAAATATTTCGTGGGTGAAAGTGAGATGGCTCATTCCACTTACTCCAGCCGAAGACTACTCTTCTAATGTAGATTAGCGAAGATGATAACAAAGAACTTTGAATAATTCATCTGACTACGAACCGCAGAATGTAGTTTTACGCGTCCGGTGCCTGGAAATACTTCACTTCTTCACCGGGAAGAAATATAAATTGTTTGAATAAACTATTTTTTATGGTGCCATCCAAGTGAAGGAGGTCCCTAATTCCACAATCTCGGCCTACGCGACGAAAATTTGTTATTGAGATGAAAAAGATATAATGTTAAAAACAAATTTCCGTCCTACGATATTTAACTTGTTCAACCTGACAAATATCAGTAATGTATGACGGCATGCATCCGATTACTTCACATCTCGCAGTCTGTGTCTAACTTGGTATATCATGACTCGGGTTGTTAAGGTTCGGCTTCACCTATTATGCAGAAATTCTTCGCTTTTGTGTCATAATTTAAGTTTCAGATGTATTATTGGAAATGTATAATTATAGAAAATTTACAGTTTACTATTTGTTCAATACTGTTGTATCAAATTTTCTGTAAACGCAATGCAGATTAACTTATTATTTATTTTTTTCCAGTCTCGTATGAGAAAATAAATACTAAAATCAGTGTATTCATGTTTCAGGAATTATATAAATCACTTCTGCATGACGATAACGTTTGAATTTTAATACTTAATCATAACAGTAAGTTATAAAGATATACAAATAAACTCAACTTGGCAAGAAAATCACTACCTTAAAATACGACTCTCAGCAAGACAATCTATGCGCAAAACTATTAGAGATATCAATACAACCCCATAAATTTGCCGGTTTAATTCGTTCACGGTAATTTATTAAAGGGAAAATAATTGACACGCGTTGAAATACATCTTGCAGGGTAATTTTGTTGTACTGCATACTAGATCTTGAATTATCGTAAGTTTTACATAAACTGCTAAATAATTTGTTTCCTCTTATAGTGTTCAATTTTCTTATTAAAATATTAAGTAAAAATATTAAAGTTCCAGTGGTGTAGTTACTACATTAACACAATTAAATTTCACTCATTTGTGTATACACACTTTCAAACAAAATTTCCCCTTTAATATATTTTCCCACTATCTGCAGTGTTCTTAGACGAAATTTGATAATAGTGACTTGCGTATAGTCTAACTGTTTTTTCCCATTCGACGAGTGGGTGTACTCGTATATCCAAGGCACTCAGTTTATGATATAAGGGTTGACAGCCGATGAAAACGTTTTATTGTGGTAGGTGAATAGGTCAATAAAATCATCGTGGGTGAGCTGCCTTAGAAGTGGGTGGTAAACACACGCGCCTGCGCGCACACACGCACATACATATATATGTATATATATATATGTATATATATATATGCACACACACACACACGTAAAGTTTTCTTGCTGGAATATTTACGAGTCTGACGTAGGTAGTATAGTCGATAATTTAATTTCGTTAGTTTGACAACCAGGGAAATCACACCGTCCGAAATATTTACAGAACATTGCCAGAACATTATTTATTTGGGAACCCGTCGAAGGTAGTTATCGCGTCTCATGACTCATCTGTTTAATATCATGCAACTTAACAATTTTTAATAAAAAATACATTATACTTGATTTCTTTACTTGGGACTAAAACAAAACTTTTTTTCCAAAAATTTCGAGTCTCATTAAACAGTGACGACTGTACGTTTTGTACGTTTACGAAGACCAAAGTAAATAAAATTCAATAAAATATTTACAAAATTGACGAAGGGCGTAGTTATATACAGCGATTTGGAAAAATGTTGTTGTTATACTTCTAAGCAAAAGAGCCTAGTTCTTTATTTGTACTTTTAGATACAATATTCATTATATTTAAGTTTCTTGTAAATTTGTTGTGTCTGCACAAGTGTTTTCGGTATATCAAACGAGGTCTGTATGAAGTTTTTGGAATATTTCTCTTTGATTTACGGGCTAGTATGGAAAATCAGTCCACGGTGCGTTTGCTGGTGGGAAGAGAGGGGATATATCTTTGCCGGCTGTAAGGATCAAAGTGTCTGGAAACTTACCGGCCATACAGCTCTAAGGGCGAGCGATAGAAAACATTTGGTATTCCATTCGATTTACTGATATATGTATCCAATTTCAGTGAGGACGAGAACTTTACGGCTTTCCAATCCCTCAGACTGAATTTGCTTTTATACGAGAGAGAGATATAGAGAGAGAGAGAGAGAGATAGAGAGAGAGAGAATTCCCTTTTATACTCTCTCTCTCTACAGTATAAAAGGATATTCACTCAGTAAAATTTCAAAAACAAAAAGTTATATGATTTGCTAAGGTCAACAATTGCCACTGAATCGGGCTTTGAGTGTATATTGTTTAAATAACGGTGCACGAATGGTATAACATATAAAGTATTGCGAAAAGTGCTATAATCCATCCACCGTTACTTCGCACTTTTCTGAAGCCCTGCTAAAGTTTTACTTCCAGAATATTCCTCCACCTCGTGCGAACTAAGCTTAAAATAATGCTAGAAAATTACACCAAAGGACAATGCACCGAATTCGTGCGCACTCAGTTGTGATCACATTTTGAATGAGAAATATTTCTTACTAGGTGCTACCAACACACATGTTTTCTCACTGTTTTTATTTGCAGTTATTTTAATTTAAATATTACAATATATAGATCAAATAAACGTAAAACTTTAAGTTAACGAATAGTAACATACGTTTATATTAACAGAGGCATAACACGCTTTGGATACATGGCATACTTAGGAAATAACGAAACACGTCATATATGGGGTGATTTCTCAAAGGTTTGATACAAAACGTGTGAAGGAACCGCGGACAGATTATACATATAATTAACTGTATGATGTATTCCTCAACGCGAAAGATGATTTAGCCTGTGTTTTATACTGTCGAGATCGTGCAGTCCAGATACTGAAGCAATTCCAACTCTTGTCAAACAAGCTGTCAGGATGGAGTCAGGTGATACACGCGCATAGCACGTCGATAAATTATATATTGGCGTACAAGCTGATAGAGTTTGCGGGAAGGGGAGGAAAAAAGACAATGAAATTATTTGAAGCGAAAATCTGTTACCGCACAGAGTTCCCCACGGGAACGAAGGCGAGGGAGCGTGAGTGGTGAAGTTGTCAGGAGATATGACTCCTCGTTGAAGTTTTACAGATCCTGACGTTCCTCCCCGTAGGATGAGTTGTGACGCCACCTTTGTGGTTAACCTGATTACCTACGTGTTTCCTGCTGCTTCACAGGGATGAGATTTATATTGCTACCATTTTCTCAAAAGTCAGTTGGCTTAACCAATTTCTTTAAGGGACGGAGGTCTTAACTAAATAAAAGAGTTAATTATAAGTTCCTAATTTTATTTACAATAACTACAAACAAATTCTCTCTACCAAATATCTCACAGTAAATTGATATCACTTGCTGTTTATAATTAATTACTTCAATCAATACAAACTACGATTAGCTCAAAGAAATTAATGTAATTAAATAACTCTAAATCAGTGCCAATAGTCAGTGTATCAAAACGTATTTAATTACCTTATAAATTATATGTGCATAATTTGCAGTTCCAATATTTACAATAAAGTCTGTATCACATGTTCATTCAGTCCCACTTCAGTTCAGTGCAGATTCCCGTGGGCCGCTGCAATATATTTATTGGGTCGCAGACCATCGTCCAGAAATTTCTCTAAATGCTGCGTTGCGCCGAGGGTCCTAGTTCCCAGAATATCCATGCGCATCCTCTGAACTCGTCCGCTTCTCCAGCAGGGGGAGGAGGAGGGGCTGTGGCGCTAGTCAGGTCACCGCTGTCAATCATTCCCCCGGCGAGCGGGTCTGCCTGGGGGGAGGGAAGGGCCGAGGTGGGGTCACCCCCACAGAGCCGGGCCGCGCATAGGGGAGAGTCGGGTAGCCTCGACCGGCGGGTATTATATCCCCGGCCAGTGTTAGTTTCAAACAATCCCGCGCACATAGGTAAACAAATAACACGCCGCAACGACCGCAGCGCCATTTAGCCGTATAATCGAATCAACTCGGACGCGACCGCCGGGCGAACAACACGTTACAATCGTTAATTTACCTGTTCCTATATTGTAATGTGCGCCGTTTACATTTTGAACTCAGTTATTGTTTATAAAATGTAAGTACTTCACTATCATTTATTGATTATCCTTTAAGATATTGATTCAAGTGTATAAGTTAGGTTAATAATTTAGGTTATCTTTATTAACAATGCTGATATTAAATAAAAACATAGAATGTGGTGGTCGGGTACCACTGGACACGATGTTGTCGGGTAGCCCCGGACATTTTTGGACGGATAAATGTTTAGTTACTTTAATTTAATGTTAAAGCATGTGTGTAAAATGTTGTTGTCTTTTGCAGAATAACTTCAAAATTGCCAAAAGTCAAGGGAAGAATTACACACAGAGGAAATTGGGACAAAAATAAAATTAAATAGGCTATAATAAGGTGCCTAGAGCAAATGAATTGCTCAAACAGTTGAGCCCTTTTCCTGACGCTTCTAAGAAACGTCTTGCAGTGCGTTCCCGAAAAACACAAAGAGTGAGATTCTGACATCTTCGCCGTTCAGAACCCACTGACAGAGAAAAAGGCTGCAACCAATAAAAACAAGGCGGCAGTTAATAAAATGAAAACAAAGAAGAACATTCAAAATTTTGTTCAGCAACAAAGAGACCAGGATACAGAATGCATCATTAGCGGAGAAACGTTCCAAGAAAACTGGATCCAGTGTCATAAATGCGAAGATTGGGCGCACGAAGCGTGTGTGGACATTGACCCTTCGGATGAATACTACTTATGTGATGTACGTAAGTCCAAAAAACGGGTTGGTTATCATTAAATCTATGTCCGGGGCTACCCTTCAAAAATGTATCCACTGAAAATTGAAGCCTGATTTCAAGACTTGATATAAGCTAAGATAGTGAACCTATCAGATTGCTATTTAATTAAAATTGTGAGATATGTGTTGTATTTCCATTCTAGTGTAAAAATAAAGATTTAATTCTGTTCATTTTCAAAATGACATGAGCTTTATTTATGTGGTCGGGTCTACCCGCCTCTCCCGTAGAGCTCGCGTATAGTGCGTCAGACGGCGCGTAACAATATGTTCTTCTCTACATGAGCTCAGACCGAGTCGCAAATCAATTACCTTTAGTCTGTTTTAACCATTTCATTCCCACATTAATTTATAATTTATAGCATTGAAAATTAGTGTTTTGGTGCGTGCTGTGCTTAAGCTAGCAAGAAACCTGTTTCGTTATTTGTGCTTGGACATCAGTGAAATGAACCACTCATAACGTAGCGCACAGTAGCATGGTTCAGGAATAAGTTACCCACACGGAAGATCATTGGGCACTGAGTCTTGCAGAGTACAGTCGGTCAAATATAAGCTTCCTGTGCAACATGTTGACGATTGTGTACAATGGGCATGAAAGGGTAAACACGTGTATTTAGGTTCGTTCAGTATTTAAGCCGCCTTCTCTCTCTCGATTAGGCTAGTGACAAAAACCGGGGATATGATTTATTAATTTACAAGCGTATGATATTTTAAAGCTAAGTAGTCCAATCCAAACTTGTGTTTACACTTATTCATTAATATAAGCCCAAGAGTAATAAATACTAACATGCAAAATACTTAACGTAATGAACTTAACCTACTGTTCTGATTCTTGAAAATCTTAAAGAACTACAACAATTTAAATCAAACAACAATAAAAAGACGAAATGCGCTACCGTAGAATGGGGTGATTAACAACAGTGGGGTGAAAAGAAACAAAACTACAAAAAATGTTTGAAGTAACGCAATCTGAGACTGTTATTTTTTCTATAAAAATGGACACACTCAGATTTCAGTGGTTTGTCTCTCAGTTCTTTTTACTCCACTTTTTGATATTACTCCATTTTACAATACTTTACTCACCGATGAACAATTAATAATATGGCAAATAAGGAACACGTAAAGTGCAAATAAACATTCATTAAAAATTAAATAACAATTTAAAATTCTGCATATTCAGATGTGTGTTGTTTATATACGGTAATTCCATCATAAAAATTCAACACTTCGAAATTGGTGAGACACGTTACATTAATTAATCTCATCGTTTTGTCACCTTACAACTGGTAATTTGAATATATGCAAGCCAGAATTGATGCTAATAAAAGAACCAGTTCACACATACATCATATAGTTGTAGAGAACTGAAACTGCCGGAACCCATTAAGTCGGTTTGGTTATACGTCAAAGTTAACGACACGTTCTATTACTTTGGAAGTACTGACGGCTGCAGAACTCTAGACTAGTTTTTGTGGCCCGACATCGAGCGTGCTATGAGTCGCATCTTATCAGGGGAGCCTTAATGAATTTTACTCGGGGCTCTCCTCCACACCACTTAAATTTCTCGATAATATAGCTCAGTGTTAAAATAAAAATCCACGTCTTTAGCGTTTAACCCTTTCTGTCACAGTGTCTTGTATAACTCATTCGCGGATGCTTCCAACTTTTTTTGAAGCCCTGCTTAGGGTCTACTTTAAAAGTATTTCTTCGCCTCGTGCGAACAAAGCTTAACCAAGCCGAGATAAGTATACCAAAGGGACAACGCACCGCATTCGTGCGCACTGAGTTTTTTAATATTCTGCATGAGAACTATTTCTTATTGGGCAATACCAAAGCGCCTGATTTCTCCCTGTTCTGATTCATATTAAATTAATATGAAATTTTAAAATACTATATGGATGAAATATAAGTGAAAGTTAAATTTAACCGAAAATAAATATACTGTTACGCGCGTGACCTGTCGCCTCGTGCACGAGAGGTTACGCACGTAACATCATCCCGGCTGCAAACAGTAACAGTATCCCGCGCGTAACAGTATACCGCGTGCAAACATATTCCTGGCAGGGGGGAAGATGACGGGCAGAGTCAACGGTGATTGGCTAGCGCTGACAGCCTACAGGAGATGGTATATTTTTAGATATACACTGCTGGTAATACAGTGCTCGCCCAGAGATACACAATGTGCTTCAACCAAAAAAAAAAGTGCAACAAACTTATTTTTCACAGCCAATCCCCCTTTAATTTTCAACTATTTTAACAAGAATTTTTTTACCTTTCTCAAAAACCGGTCATAAATGATAGGTGGTGTTTTAAGTAAAAACCAAAGGATGTCGTTTTTAATTACTTATTATTGTAGGTTGTACGGAAACAAATCTTATGACCATATTTATTTGCTACTGTCTCAAAAATCACACTTTTAAAAATTAAATACTGATCACTTGAAAATGCAGATGTCTATCTCAAATGATGATAGCAATGGACATCATTTTAGATAAACATATATCTGCCTTTTTAAGTGGCCAACATTAATTTTAAAAAGTGTGATTTTTGAGGAAGCAGCAAACAAATATGGACATAAGATTTGTTTCTTTACGACCTACAATAATTAATTATTTAAAACCACATACTCTAGTTTTCCTGTAAAATTCCACTTGTGGTTGCCATAATTAATGCAACACTCAAGCACAGTGATCTCACATTATTCAGCGACAAAGGGATGACAAATAAGCCCCATTATATTAAGTTTATTCCGAAGATTTATATCAACTGAAGTAAATTGACATTTTAATAATAAATCCTCTGGGTTGTCAGCAAGAGCCACTGAATATCGGCTTTGTGCTTTGTAAAATTTATGTGCCGCCCGATGTTTTTAAAATTTGAGACAAGGGGAGGTCCATTATACCCTTCAACTGTATCGCTTTTTGGAAGATATCTGCCTTTTAAATAAATTTATATTAATTAAGGAAATTGTTATCACACCAGAGACAAGTAATTATGGAGGATTTGACATGTGGGGGGTTGGCGGTAAGTCAAAATCTGTCCAAACTTTTTCAACATATCTACACTGCGAACACCCCTCACCGACAACCTTCAAGGGTCGCATCAGGCAGGTTGTAGGGTAGTTTGTGCACGGCGCCCCTACTCTGCTCCCCTTAACAAGTCCCGTACTTACCATGTCAATCCTTCCACAGTGCAGGCCGGCGCTGTGGAAGGGCTGACCCCCCTTCATCCTCACCTCCCCCCTCTTCCCCCAGGTGGTCTACCGTTCGCACCGCCCGGCTCCTGGCTGGCGTCACAGCACCCCTGCCCCGTGCTGGGGAAGCCGACAAGTGCAGAGGATACGCAAGAATATTCTGGGAATTGGGACCCTCGGCGCAACGCGGCATTCAGAGAAATTTCTGGGCGATGGCCTACTACGCTATAAATACAAGCCACAGCTGGACTGTCGGGAGTCTTGGTAGAAGCCTTTTAGCTGAGTGCGGTGACCGGGCGACGTGTAGAGGACGGACGACGACGGTAGACTGCGAGACGACGGCGGACGAGGTGTTTGTGGTGTGAATGGACGAGGGGGCGTGAAACCCGACCAGTGAAGGCTACTGTGCGTGAGGGCGCTTGGAGAACTCTAGAACATTGCGGACTGGTGGGACCTGGACTAAATTGAGGTGGGACTGAATAGCATGTGATACGGACTTTTTTTTATAAATATTGGAACTGTCAAATATGGACTTATAAATTGTAAAATAATAGAATAAGTTTTGTTACACTGTCTATTGAGACTGATTTCAAATTATTTAATTATGTTAATTTCTTTGAGTTATTTTTATATTGTATTGGTTGAAGTCATTCATTGTGAACAGCATGGTATTGACACCTGCCAAAGCTGAGGTTTGGACGTAGGTGTTGTAATCTGTTCTGTGGCGTGAGGCGCCAACACTTAATACTAGTCCTCAGTGATCGGGCGTAGGAATGCTTCGACACTGTTGTTTAATGTTCCAATTCACTAATGAATGAATACAGGATAATTCATATTTCACAAATCGAGGTTTTATTGTTGCATGAACATGTGAATTGATACATGAACCCTTGAGACAACTCCCTCCCTTTTCTACGTATGCTCCGTACAATTCGCGTCGTAAAAGGGGGGGTGGGGGATCTTCGTCGCACTTGTTGGATGATTCTAAAAGATCCTTCACACTGCGGGATAACTACTAAAGGTCCTTCACACTCGCTGGATGACTGTACTTATCTGGCTTGCTGTGCTGGTAGTTGTTCCTGCAGATGAGGTCCGGTGAGCTGGAACTGCTCTCGTCCTGTCACGGGCGCCTCGGTGACTCGTCTCGACGTCCCTCCTTCTCGGGTCGACGCAGGACTCTGCGTCTGATGGCGGCTGGCTGCCGTGCTCGTCTCCTGCGGAATCACTCCTCCCTCCCGGAATCTCATCGGCCGACTGCCCTGTTTCCTCGGACTCCTGCGGTTTTGTAGGCCCTCATTGCCATATTAAACTGTCCCCGCTTCTCCAGGTAGCAGCGAACCGCCCCCCCCCTGGGTAATCAACCGCGGGCGTGTACTCCAGCTCCGCACTTGGGTCCAGCGTCTGCTGTTTTGTTATGGTTTACCAGTTTCAGCACTCCGTTCTGTCCGTGCGGAAATAATTTAAAGGGGCCTCTCGTTGCGCTCGTCCAAACGCTCTCTCGGTTTTTATTGTGGTCGAAAGCCTGGGACAAAACACAGCCTGGCGAGGTCATAAATACGTCTCGCCGTTCCTGCCTGCTCGCGGAGTCTGGCGTCTGTCCTTCTATTCTACCTGGAGGTTTGTTGTTTGGTTCGGCGTTGTGGGAATACTTCGGGATCTCCCCCTGGCCGCTGCACTCGTGTTCTTCCCGCTGTCACCTGATCCCACACCGTGACGCTATTCTCCCGCATGTCCGCCTTCCCATGCAAATGGTCGTCTTGTAGGGCCGATCTGGCGCCGTTCCCTTCGTCACGGCTGCCAGGCCCTAAATCCTGATTGATGTCGTTCGCCTGTGAGCTTCGTTAGAGCGTGGTACGGACGAATAAAATATAGGGACGCCGCAGGCGTCAGTATATCAAATTATTGTGATATTTTGAGCCGAGAGAATTTTGTTTGTAGTTAGTGTAAATAAAATTAGGAAGTTATAATTAACTCTTTTATTTAATTAAGATCTCCATCCCTCAACGAACTTGGTTTAGCACACTGACTTGGAGAGAAAACTGTAACAATACTTTTATGCTAACAGAAGCATAACACGCTTGTAATACATGTCATATTTAGGAAGCACCAAAACACGTCTTACATGGGGTTATTTTTCAAATGTTTGATTCAAAAAGTTTGAAGACAACTTGAAACNCACCAAAACACGTCTTACATGGGGTTATTTTTCAAATGTTTGATTCAAAAAGTTTGAAGACAACTTGAAAAATCTCTATCTGGGACGTTGTACAGGAAGATCGTTAACGGTCTGCGCTGTACACATCAGAGAAAAGCGTCAAATGAGAGAGAGCCTTATATGTGGGAAGTGTCATTCGTTGTTGAGACTATTGAGCTATTCCGTTCTAGTAAACAGATGCTGACAGTTACAATCTTTTCACGGTATTTTTGCACTTTCTGAAACAAACCTTTGAAATATCACCCANTAAACAGATGCTGACAGTTACAATCTTTTCACGGTATTTTTGCACTTTCTGAAACAAACCTTTGAAATATCACCCAATGCATGTCGTTTCTGATTGTTTCCTAAATATTACCAAGAACTTCATATTTGCGTTAACATAAAACTGTATTATTTTTTGTTAAGTCAATATTTTTACTAACATTTTATTTATAAATTATAATATTTAATTTATAATTAATATGAATTAAAACGGAGTAAAAATGTATGTTGCTAATATCTAGTAAGAAATAGTTCTTATGAAAAATATTATTAAACTGAGTTCGCACGAATGTGATGCGTTGTCCCTGTGGTGTAATTTCCTAGTCTTGGTTAAACTTTGTTTGCATGAGGCGGAGGAATATCCAAAAGTAGAACTTTAGCATGGTTTCAGAAAATTTGGGAGTAATCATGAACGGACTATAACGTGAAACACAAATATACTTTAATTGTTTCCGAAGTATGACAGAGCGTCATCACGATAGTAGTACAGTTCCAAACAAAATATTTTGTTTATTGCAACTAATAAAACGACATCGTTATTTGTGAATGAAAAGATTAAGGAGGATTAGTCACCCGCCATTTTGGATTCGTGCATTTTCTTGCCGTTTAGTCTCCGGCCGGATCACTCCCAGATTTTTGCATGTGGGAATCGTGCCGGTCTTTGTCGCTGGTCGGCGGGTTTTCTCGGGGATCTCCCGTCCCCTTCGCCTTTTCATTCCGGCGCTGCACCATACTCACCTCAATCACCCTTCTCGGCTATAAACACCTCGCTGTTAAGAGTCGCCCAGATCTATTCACTCACTCACTTGCCGTTAAATGGCGTTTCAAAAGGTTAAGATAAATTTTTCGAGCAGATGATGAACGATATATCATCAAGCATTATCAAATTGTTAAAGGCTTCCCAGAATTTATTAAATTTCAACTAGTAACTGCCCGGGAGAAATAAGTGAACATTTCTCTCCTGCGATTACAGAAGCAATTTAATAGCAACAGTAGTCAAGCATTACCGGCTTGAGAAACTGTTATATCTTTTCTAACTATTTATTTCCTGTTCTCAGATACTTAATTTTGAATGCGAATTGTTGATTACAATTATGATAATACACGTACACAAATTTTTACTTTAAAAGTTATAGTTTCCGACATTGAGAATGCCCACAAAAGAAATTCACAATTTGAATACATGACACAAATTGAACAGAAAATGTGTGCAGTCACACGTCGCCTATGACATCAATAAACTTCTGCATAAGGCTAAATTAATTTGTACATTTTTAAGCCAGTGTACCAAACAGGGTTCATGTCACTCTGGGAACGAATATAATCTAAGTTATGTGTTTGGGAACTAAATATTATTTTTAATGCTCTATTTTGGCATCCGTATTGAAATCTCACAGTCCTCAGTTTTGATCCCTTGTCAGTTTTTTTTTAAATCTATTTTGCCTGTTTGACATAATAAGCAACAAACAGTTTTGCCTAGCAATAATANAAAAATCTATTTTGCCTGTTTGACATAATAAGCAACAAACAGTTTTGCCTAGCAATAATATCTGATGGCCAAAACCTTTTCAATATCAGTAATTTCGTTTCATAGTAAGTATTCCTTTTATATCAGATATTCAGGTTTCATAAAGGTGTCCAACTGTCCAGCTCTGCCAAAGGTAGTCGGAGTTCTCGATCAATCTGTTTTCAGCACATAAACATTTTCTACGAAAAATCAATAAAGTTTCAGCGGGATGCCTACAAATTGATTACAGGATAGAGCGAGAAGTTAGNAACATTTTCTACGAAAAATCAATAAAGTTTCAGCGGGATGCCTACAAATTGATTACAGGATAGAGCGAGAAGTTAGTTCAGTCAATTGATTAACTGAAAAAAAACTTGTGTTATTGAAATTTAACATGCGAAAATTCACTAAGAATATTTTATTTTAGGTTCCTTAACGGAATCTTACACTTCACACCGAAGAACTGTCATAATACAACTGTACTGTATGTTGGGTCTATCAGTACAACAAAACGCAGAATCTGAAATGCAGGGTGTGGCGAAAATTCCATGAATAAAAAAAAGTCGGGTATTGTTCTCTCTTTCGGCGGGATCGTCATGCAAGGAGCGCAAAGTGCAGTTCGCTGCACTATTTGAATGGCAGGATTTTTTCTCCTGTCAAACTTGAATTCATGAGGCCAAACGACACAAAACGGGTTAGAGGTGGGGAATAAGCCAGGACTACGCCAAGTTCCCCCCTCTCCCTCTTTCCCCTTGCACATAAGAGACTTTTCGACTGAGAAATTCGCGACAAACCAGATCCTGAAATAAGTTTGGGGATCTAAGATGTGGCCTATTGATCCAGCCTGTGATGCGCTCGTTGTGTGTTTTAAAGTTTTTTTTGTTTGTTTGATTTTTATTTCTCCATTTTTGTATGTTGGATAGATACATATTATTTTCTTATCTTAAGATCTTAATTAGTGTATGTTTAACGCATGCATACCAATTCCAATGATTAATCATTTTATTTTAGTTTTGTTTATTAGTTAACCTCCTATAAAGTATTATGTTTGTACTTTTTTTTTGTATATTCCAAAGTACTGTGTATAATTTCGAGTGAAAAACGATGGCTGCGTATTGGCCCGCTGACTGACTCTGCCTTAAAATTCTCTTTAACCCAGGAAATTGCCTAGTCGCCGACCACAATTACTGCTAACTACTACCCCCCTTCCCTCCTGGCCGCTTTCTCGCTCAAACCAAACACAGAGCTTGGTTGCCGAGATCACTATCAGTATTGTAATTACTGAGGTTGGCGTGTTGATTCAGCTGGCGCGCATAAAGCTTGCAGTTATCTTGGTCCACTGAGCGGACGCAAGCTGCTCGCTTTGTAGACCAGGAACAATGGGAAGGGGGAAGGGTGTGGGGGTGGAATCGCCTTCTGAGACGGCGGTCCTTGGAGACGTCGCCTTCAAACCCCTTCGACCCGCCAGGCTTCAGCCACAGACGGTGCCGTTTTCCTCTTGCTCCGGAGAAGATTGCCTTTCTATTGTCAGTCCTCCACATGTAGTCGCCGAGGCGAACGCCCGGCAAAATCGCCACAAAACACGATCCGTCCTTTGGTGTTGACATCGATCGAGTTGGAGCCGCGGTGGTGTAGTGGTCAGACTACTCGCCTCCCACCCAGGCCAGCCGGGTTCGATTCCCGGCGGTGTCGCTCCCGGATTTTCGCATGTGGGAATCGTGCCGGACGGTACCGCTGGTCGGCGGGTTTTCTCGGGGATCTCCCGTTTCCCTCGCCCTTGCATTCCGGCACCGTTTCATACTCACGCCGCTTCACCCTCATCGGCCCTCAAGACCTCGATGTTATAGAGCCGCCCAAATATCTCCACTCCACTCTATCGATCGAGTTGAAAATATTCTCGGGAAGTGTCCGACGTTTAACTGGATTTGCGGTTAACATCACATGTGCGGCAATCACAATTCGATGTTCTGTTTTTTTCTTTCACGAAATGCATCTGTCGCAAGGCAAAACGAAAGAGCTACATATATGCTATGCTACCAGCGAAAGCGATCCACGAAATTTGCGGTCGTAAATGTGTTGAATTTTATTTTTCTTGGACGAGAAATGCGAGACATCCGTTAACGAACGTTTTCATCAACTCGGAACGAGAGTTGTGTTTTGCAGCTGTGAAGCACTGGCTATAAAAATCCGTAGTTTATTATTTCTCTCAAAGTTGAACAAGTTTTACAATGAAGCATATATGTATTATATTTTCAGTAAATATGAGTTTTTTCTCGGATTACGTGGGAATTTAAATATTAGGAAAATATATAATAATAACATACACAAGATACCCATAGATTTACGTCCTATAAATTAAAACGATGTAAGGAGTATTATTTTAAATTTAGAAATGTCCATAATTTTTTAATTGACGCATTATAAATATATTGCATAAAAATAACAATTATTTTGCGTCCTAAAATATATTGATATGTAGACTAAAATTAATAAAATTGAGGATAGGTGATGCATTCATGCAAAATGTATACACCAGAAAAAGTCTACTTTCTAAGCATTAAATTACTTGTTTTTATTATAGAAAACTAATATTTCTCGCACACATACATAATAATGAACACTTGTGTGAAAAGAGAATACAAATGAACATGTATTTTCCCGTACATTTTATCTTCGCATTCTTTATTATTTCTAAGTCCTGCTTGTCTTTTGCAATATCAACCTTTTTTGATGCCGAATTTTCCACAGTGGAAAATAAAGATATATTCTTTCTTATTTTAGCACTTTTCTTGGTGTCTTATTCATCAAGCCTAAGATTTTCAATCTTTACTGTGCCGTGACTAGAAGTGTTATGAATTTTCCATTTGATAATTTGGAGTCTGTTGTTTCTAATGAAACGCATCAATGCATTCTTTTCTCTCAGTTTTCTTCTTATTTTAGTTTATTATTCCCATTTTTCACTTCCTCGTATAAATAAGACTAGACTAAATTTATGTCTCCCGTTTCGTTGGAAACTTAAGGTCTGTTTTTTTTTTTATGTTTGGTTACGGTAAACTTCGCGGATTTCAGACTTAATCAATTTCAAGGTCACGGCAGAGATGAACATTGCCACGAACAAAGTAAGAGGCATTGGCTGGCTTGTCTGTTCACAGTATGATTGCGTCAGAAAATAGATCCATTGGTATTCGGTAATTTTAAAGTAATAAATAGTACATTAATTTTATTTTTTTATGTATTCTAATGTTCTTTAATATAAAAATACTCTGTGAGTATGCAAAGTTAAAATGTTTGCGTTTGCAGCAAGGAAAATATTTTATTGTTGTTTAATTTATGGGTAAAAACGCACCTAAGTAACCAGTGTTGTGCAATACGGCGGATGCGTCAGGCTGTGCTGAAATGTCACCACGTGGCGAAAAAGTAAAATAGAAAAGCCTTTACAAAGCAGACAGAAAAGAGGTGTGATTAATTTTGTGCTAAGCGGATAGGAATTGCTTACATTACAGATAAGGAACAAAAATAAAAAAATGATTTACATTGCTAAAGCGAATGGTGCGTGATTCCGACAGCTGACTGCTCATAACGCATTACTTTGGTCGCTAAAATGGCAACACATCCAACAACTTCCTAGTGCGTGGACCGGTGGAGTAATAGAAGATTCCACCTTAGAATGGATAGAGTGTAGAATTTATGTTTTCGTGTGACGAAGTACTTGAGGTTATGCAAGCTGAATTAGATGTGGCGTAAGTGTCGCCTCTTTAATGCTGTAAAGATTTAACAGAGACAGCACTATTCTCTTAACCTTTTCAGGTGTTGTAAACAAGAAATATTCCTTCATGACTGCTGTACTTAAGTTGACGCAGCACTTGTATCGTTATCACAACCAATGAACTGTGTGCTTTGTGTTTGGCAACAGGAAAGTGAACCATTTATAACCTTGTGCCAGTAGCACGGTTTACGAATCAGTTCTACGGACGATCTTCAGGCATTGAGACTCACAGTGTACAGCACTGGTCAAAAATAACTGAACACTTTTTAAAAGCCCTGCCTAAGATCTACTTGTATGCACATTGTGTATCCTTCCCCCATATGTAAAACTAATATTGCCTGATCATTTTATTCATGCGTCGGTCAAGTCAAACTGTAAAATTATTAAAAAGTAAATATTTTACAAATTTGTAAGTATTGAACTTAAACACATCTACGAAAACAGAAAAGGAAATTAATAACACTTTTAATTCAATGGCATGACATGGAACTATTTTCCCTCTGTCGTTACAAACTTCAAATGTCCACATGCCAGTCAGTGTGCATGTTAAAATTTATACAGGATGGTCCGCCTAACGTGGACAACCCCAAAATTTCCGGAACGGTTGCAGATCACGAAATGCTGTTTTCGCTAAATGAAATTACGTACGGGGGCAAGTAANCGGAACGGTTGCAGATCACGAAATGCTGTTTTCGCTAAATGAAATTACGTACGGGGGCAAGTAATTTGCCGCAAAATGACCATTCGTAACACCTGTATGGACAGAAATAAAATAAACCACATATGATTTTTCCCCTGGGAACATTCATTTATTTCAACGGCATCTGAAGGTACGTGAAAAGAGGTATTCAGTGATGTAGCATATGCAATGGAAAGTAACACAGAAACGCCAAGAAATGATGTGCACATATGATTAAGTTAAGTGGGCCGGTAGCATGGAGCAGTGGACCTGTACTCACAGCTGTAAGCAAGCAACATGCGCCGTGACTCATCCTGGCGGGACCGCTTCTTAATAGCAGCGCAGCAACAGTCCCCCTAATCTGTTACGGTAAGTGGTATTGCAGTGTGTAGCTATACATACGCTATTTATTGTGAGTAATGCAGAAATGCCAAGCAATCCGTTCAAATTTATGGTGAAAGATATCCTAATCGGACGCCCATTTCACGGCAAACGAAGCGAATAATTTGTACACTTCTCTTGTCACGAAATGATTGGAATTCCACAACACGAGTGCGTCGAAAGACTGCTGCGGGCGAGACGCATCAACACGATGTGTTGGCATGCTTGGATGCAAGCCCTCACATGTGTACGCGAGAACTTTCCAGGTTCGCACGAATAAGTAAAGNGATGTGTTGGCATGCTTGGATGCAAGCCCTCACATGTGTACGCGAGAACTTTCCAGGTTCGCACGAATAAGTAAAGCAAGTGTGTTACCGGTACTGCGCCAACGGAGATTCCATCCATATCACGTGGCTCTTCATCAGGCATTACAGCAGCGTGTTCAGTTTTGTAGGTTTGTTCTGATGTCTGTAAGGGATGTCAGCAATTTTCTGAAGAACGTACTATTTACCGATGAAACGGCCTTCACAAACCATNGATGTGTTGGCATGCTTGGATGCAAGCCCTCACATGTGTACGCGAGAACTTTCCAGGTTCGCACGAATAAGTAAAACAAGTGTGTTACCGATACTGCGCCAACGGAGATTCCATCCATATCACGTGGCTCTTCATCAGGCATTACAGCAGCGTGTTCAGTTTTGTAGGTTTGCTNAAAGCAAGTGTGTTACCGATACTGCGCCAACGGAGATTCCATCCATATCACGTGGCTCTTCATCAGGCATTACAGCAGCGTGTTCAGTTTTGTAGGTTTGCTCTGATGTCTGTAAGGGATGTCAGCAATTTTCTGAAGAACGTACTATTTACCGATGAAACGGCCTTCACAAACCATGGGTGCGTAAATTTAAGAAACATGCACTACTGGGAAACGGATAATCCGTGTCGGGTCCGGCACGTGGAGCACCAGCGACAGTGGAAAGTGAATGTGTAATGTGTAATCGTTGGAGACTACGTCAATGGCCATACTTCGTTCAAGGTGACGATGACCGGCTGTACGTGCGCCCATTTATTCAGAGAGACCTTATCGGCACTTCTGGAAGACATACCGCTCGATATAAGTCGTGATATGTGGTTTCGGCAACATTGTTATCCTGCGCATTTTGTTTTGGTGGCGATAAAAGTGGTGAATGAAACGTTTCCAAACCGGTGGTTAGGGCGTGGTGGTGTTGTATGATGGCCAGCTCGCTCCCCCGACCTCGAAATTCTAGATTTTTTTTTCATGTGGGGAACACTGTAAGATAGGGTGTATAACACTGTTCCTACGACGCCAGAAGACATGCAGGAGCGCATTGCGGCAGCTTGCAGAGGTAGCATTTCGTGAACTGCAACCGTTCCGGAAATTTTGGGAGTGTCCACGTTTAAAAATTTCTTAATGAACCATGAACAGCTTATACCTTTGAGTTGCGTAGACAATTGTGTACACTAACTCAGAATGGGATCCAATGGTCGCCATGTATCTTATCACAAAGGTTTTCTCGCGGTACTTCATTTCACCGGTCTTGAATTCCTTCACCGGTATATTTCATTGTCTCTTTGCATGTTACATTTAAGGGACGACGGGCACCTATGTGTTCAGACCAAATACCACGGCCCCATCTTGNATTGTCTCTTTGCATGTTACATTTAAGGGACGACGGGCACCTATGTGTTCAGACCAAATACCACGGCCCCATCTTGGAGTGATACACGAGCTCTAACACAGCCACCTCCTTCCTTTCCCCGAGGAGCCTTTGAAAACGGAATACTGTAGCTACAATTCGAGTGAACGCCCCTAGAGGACGTACATGTGGTTTCGCCTTAGAACACCGCCGTTATTACCAAAGGAAATTGTATTCCGGGCTGCCCGGCTGCCAACTAGCCTTGTGCTGCAATCAAACTTGAATTTGAATACAAAGACNAGGAAATTGTATTCCGGGCTGCCCGGCTGCCAACTAGCCTTGTGCTGCAATCAAACTTGAATTTGAATACAAAGACAGTTTAGCCAGCCGGCTCGCAATGATAGTTGTTATGTGGCGAAGAGCTCAGCCAGCAATCTTCCGAGACAGAATCGCCCAGAGCGAGATTTCCGAGTTGATGCGCAAGTAATCTCGAGCGCCTTACAGTCACAAAGCCGTGAGATGTAAAGCTAATACAATTCAACGTTATAGACCATTCGCGGTCACTTCCAACTNCCTTACAGTCACAAAGCCGTGAGATGTAAAGCTAATACAATTCAACGTTATAGACCATTCGCGGTCACTTCCAACTTTCCTGAAGCTCTGCTAAAGTTCTACTTCCAGGATATTTTTTCGCCCCGTGCAAAGAAAGCTTAACTAGTCTAGACAATCACACCGAAGAAACAAGGCACCGAATTCGTTCTCATTTAGTGTAATAATAGTTTGCATTAGAACTATAGGCATTATCAACACACATATTCTGTCATTATTTTTATTCATATTAACCACAAATGAAATATTATAGTTTATAGTCAAATGTATATAAAACTTTGATCTAATCAAAAAGACAGCACTTTTATGTTAACACAAGTATAAAACTTTTCTTATACATGACATATTAGGAACAACCAAACACTTCATACATGGGGTGAATTTTCAAAGGTTTGATTCAAAAACGTGTGAAGAAACCGCTAATAAACTATACTAAACAATTTAGCTGGCACCAAAGGAAGTCGTTAAACAATAGCTGTTATTGCCGTAGTATTGTCACTATCAGTCTTCTAAAATAATAATCGAATGCAGATATTTATTTTGTGAAAGTAGAGTGCCCTCAATACTTCGAAAGTTATATAAAAAAANAAAATAATAATCGAATGCAGATATTTATTTTGTGAAAGTAGAGTGCCCTCAATACTTCGAAAGTTATATAAAAAAAAATCTATTCAGAGCTTTATGTGGCTGCAGCCACAGAACAGGCAAGTACATAGAAGTGAAACGGCGTGGCAATTCCTTTGATTTTAACGTTTTTTCCCATTCGCTGATTGGCCGCGCGAGGCTCTGGAACGGACATTGTGTTCTGATTGGCCACTGCACACCGCGAAAGCTTACCTATTGGCTCGGCTGCCGACTGGCACTCGAGTTACTAGCTGCTGATTGGCGAATGGCGTTCCGAAATGGTCGGTGACGCAGCTCGAGCTCGCGGTTAAAGCAGCCTTTTAAGCTCTGCGTCCTTAAGTATTCTGTGGTGTATCTGTGTAATAGTGCGATAACCATAACGTTAACGTACAGGCTAGGCACAAAACATACCAGACACTTTGCACATAAGTAGAGATAGTGGAAGTTCGCGATAATGTTTTGAGCCAACATGTTTTCTATAACACTCTAAACTAGTTTATTCTTTCGTGATTGGGTGAACAAAGTCTTGACTCGGCAAAGTTTGTTTGCAGACCAATCACGAATGTTCTGCCTTATAATATTAGAATCCTCACTGGTCCAGTGAAAAGGCGTAGTACATGCGTGTCAGACAATAAGGAAACAAACCGTCGGACATGTGTATAGTAGGTTAAGTCCTAGCTAACAGTCGATATTTCCCACGATAAACTACCATCTCTACACATAAGATATTAAATGTAACTTATTCCGTAAAAATCTGTTATTAATGCTGTAATTAATTACTAAATAAAATGTAGTAAAGAATTGTCGGTGTCTTTGTATTAGATTTCTTGGTTGAAATATGTATTAAAACTGGCTAGAAATACAGAAGCGTGCGCATTAAAGAGGCAGCTCAAGTTTTCTCACTACTTCTATTCATATTGGTTAAAAACTAAATATTATAATTAATAAGTTAAATACAGGCAAAACTTCAATATTACGAGAAAAAATTTTTTTTATAATAAAAGATGTATAAAACGGTAGTGATGCCTAACGCATCTAAGTAATAAGTAAACTCGTCGTACATGGGGTGATTTTTCAAAGGTTTGATTAAAAAAGTGTTAAGAAACCGCAAATAGACTATATAATGGAGTGCCTCGTCGCATCGCTGCCTGTATAGATGCGAGAGGAGGCCCTACNAAGAAACCGCAAATAGACTATATAATGGAGTGCCTCGTCGCATCGCTGCCTGTATAGATGCGAGAGGAGGCCCTACTCCGTATTGAACGCGTGGTTTGCGGATGCTAAACAACGAGCCCTCTATGGGTGAAAGACTTATCAGTACTCGTTTGTACAATCACCTATCAGCCTGAGATGGTTTGATAAAGTTTAAGGTATGGAAAGAGGTTTTAGCGATTTCCATGTCCAGCAGTTCAATTTTTTGCGACTTAAAAAACTAGATATCTTACTGCCTCACTTACAATTAACAATGAATAATTTTTTTCAAGGGGGATGGGTGAAACAATTTTTAAGTCCCTGTTTCGCAGTATGAAGCAAACTTCGTGTGTAGGCTGTTCACAGTAAATCGAGCACTTTTGAAAGCCTTGCATACAGTCTACTTTTTTTCCCCTCGTTTTGTGTTAATCCGCCATATGGAAAATCAACACTGTCATGGCATGACCACTTTATTCATGCGCTACCCAAGTAAAACCGTCGAATTTGCAGGAAAGTAAATACGTTACTCATTTGAAACTTCGTATTTTAACTTGTATAAAACAAGAAATGCTAACTTCAGTGGCCATAAACTTTAATACTTCACTTACGATAGAAGCTGTATGATGTCAAGTCTTAAGAACTATTTTTATGAGTTCGCTGCCAACTTAACTGGTAGCCTGCGTGCTAGTGTGTGCTGTAGTATACATGTAGTTACGGGTATTGCTTTTTTTTAAAGGTTTGTTTTATAAGTGCTCACTTTACAGCGAAAAACCTTTAAACAAATCATTGAGTGTTAATTGGTTATCACTACCAGTTCAGTTTCACGTAATTTGAAATTAATTAATTTAACGCAGTAATAAATTTTTTTTGAATTTTACGTTACTTAATTTAGTATTTATAAAAACATACCAATTAAATGTAGTCGTTAAAATGTTCAAATACTACAGAGATTACTCCCACAGCATTTTGAAACGGGCCTACTGAAGTGTGATCACGTGTAAACACTTTGTGGTGGGGATCAGACGGAATGTGCTGGTGAGTGGGTGAAGAAATTTGGGCCGCTCTTAACATTGAGGTCTTGAGAGCCGAGAATGTGTTGGTCGGGAGGAATGGGTGCATCCCATGGAAGCTCACATTATATCGGCAAAGTCCACCACGTTTCCTACAAGCAAGAACCCTTCCTTAGACCCACCAGAGGTCAAACCAGAGTTTGTAAAGCCTTCTACATTTCACGTAATATTAAAAAAGTTTAAGAGCATATTTTTAGCGCGGTCTTGTTACCAAGTCGTAAAGATGGAGTATCGTTATTACAGATATATAAAATTGAAGTTTTAATCAAAATAATTAATTTCAAGTTAAGTTAATATAAACTAAATTATTACATTATTAAATAACATTGTACAAATTAAAATACAAAACTAAAAATCTCATGACGTTATTTTGAAGCAAACTTAATTCCATTTGTGTAACATCTGAGATTATTGCTGTTCGCAAAATTCTTCACTCATTCACTACACACACCTAATTTAGTTTAAGATGTGCTTAGCAAAATTAAGCCAAAAAAAANGCAAAATTCTTCACTCATTCACTACACACACCTAATTTAGTTTAAGATGTGCTTAGCAAAATTAAGCCAAAAAAAAACAAAACAAAAAATATTAACAAAATTAATTTACACACACATACAACAGTTAAAAAAACCACGCAAATATNAAAAAAAACAAAACAAAAAATATTAACAAAATTAATTTACACACACATACAACAGTTAAAAAAACCACGCAAATATTTTTACTTCATATCTTATAGATATTCACAGACGTTGTTTAACCTGTTTATACAAGTAAGATATTATTATTTTTTTCTATATTTATTTATAGGCTTAACAAAATATTTAAAATTGTAGATTTGAAATGTGATAGTTGAAAAAAAAAGGTGCAATTAATTGATTTATTTTAAATGCAATTTTATGCAATGTTTACATGTGTAGTAGTGTCTCGTTAGGATAGGAAAGGAATAATTTTTGTCTACATCACTAATCGGCATAAATATAAAGTAAAGATTTTTTCACAATGCAAATATTTCAACTTCTTGGCACAGCACGTTGAATAATTATTCAAGTGGCAGTCATTTACAGCAACGTAATCAAACTTATAAATTAACAGTGTACTAAGAAATGATATTCTGTCCAAAGGTCTGCTATGTGGGCGTCATGACGGCGAATTCCACGCCGCCTGGGGTATGCGTAATAGAATTCCAACAACTTCAATATGAACTAGGTAGGCAAGTGCGGGGTGAAGAAGAGGCATTCTAGGACCTCTGGGTACCACTCGCGCCCACACAGCAGCCCCGGCAGGATACGTCTGCGAGAACGAACCTGAGGAGCGGCGTTGAGAATGAAATTGGGGAGGGAGGATTGTATTGTACTGCCAACCCCCCTTGAACATTTCGACTGGACCCTTCGCAGAACGCATCGTGCAGCGACGTCAGAGAGACGGCGTGGTATGCGGCGAGTTCTGATAATTGCACGTGAACACTCGCCCTGCGATGAAGTGAAACGTGGGACGGCGGTGTGTCCCTTGTACATCCAAGCCCCTTTTGCTTGATTTGGCCTCGGCCCTTACGAACGCGCGAAAAGGGGCGATGCTTTATCAGTATCATTTGGGTGGATGTGTGGGCTGGGAACTGCCCAGTACTTCGGTTTGAACTACATGTGAGGTCAAAACTATCCTTCAGCCTGTACAAGGCGAAGCCGCGCTTGTACTACGTAATGAACCACCCACTACTTACAATTTCGCCAGGGACGTAAGTTGAGAAAACCTGCTGTAGAAACCATCACAAGCGCGTACGGTCTGGCCAAATAACCCGGATGGTTGTTCTACACGTCAGTACCACAGGATACATTAGAATACAGACATTACACAGCCACATTTTGAAGTTCCTTGTTGAGGTTTCGTTTTACAGTATGTTTGACATCTGGTTGGTTGGTCTGGTTGGCAGACCTGGATGTTTGGTCTGGACATCTGACTGGCCAGCTGGTATGCTCGTTTGGGGGGATTGATTGAAAGATCGATCGAAAGATTGAAATATTAATCGAAATGTTTAAAAATTGATAGACTGGTGGATTGAGAGCTGAAATAAGAGTACCTATCAACCCCAACCCAAATGGTTTGAGAATGGTATCGTTCTCAACATGGACAATCAATCAGGAGTCAACGATGGTACCACCAATGACGAAGTCGGGATGCTGGTCGCATACACACCATTAACACTTTGATGTCTGTTACATATTTACTGGCAAAAACGACTACAGTGAGTTACAGACACATAACAGTTTTATCGGTTTGTGCATTTCCACTTACCGTGGTCCTATTGGTCTAAATTACACAGGACGTGCTTACCAAACTTTGAAATCCCATTATTGGCAAGCCGTCAGCCAATAAGTAGGCGAGCTGGCTGTGTCCCAATTGCAATGACTTGCCGCGTATAACACAAGGTATAGCACGTCTTGTTCATTTTGATAGCACAAACAAAATGAAATATTTTGTTCACGAAAATGACAACTGATGTTCAATGGTGTCCATATAAGATGATCATAAAATGAGCGAAGTAATGGACGTATATCCATCCCAAGTTTTGTCTTCAAGGGCAGAAAAATCGTTATAATAACGTTGCTCGAGCTAGACTCGGGCATATATACTCGAAATTTGAGCACATTCTTAATTTGGTGGAAGAGACGAACAGAGAAAAACTAATTTACCAGAACCTATGTTGGAAACGACAGGGAAGAAAGAGAAAGCGATCTGTCACCTCTCGTATCAGACGAAGAAGTCTGATGTGTCGCGCCTTTGGATACATTAATTATCTGCAGATGACGGGATATCACGTGACCAACAACCAATCACAAGCGAACAATGTGTGGTCATCGTAAATCACTAGCGCAGCTAAGTAGTGATGGTGGTGGTTGAGCTTTAGTGGGTAAATGGGAAAGGGGGGGGGNTGAGGGAGTTGGAGGTCGAGTGTAATACAAAGCCAATGAATCGTTATAAGGGGTAGTTGGGTGGGTAGGGGATCTGTAGATAGCCTATGGAATATAGTGGGTGGGGTGGAGTGGAATTGATTAAATAACACACAAATATTGGAGGGGTTGGTGGTGGTCAGTCTTCTGCTGGTCGTTTTGCCAGGAGAATGTGACTTCGCTATCTTTACAGGAATAGAACCCTGCACCTTTTTCATGTAAGTCTTTAAAAAATGATATACAAACGTATTGTTTTAAAATTTTCCCAAGATTGTAGATTTTTTTTGGAACTTCATATTTTTTATTTATTTTTTAAGCAATTTTTTTCTATTTTCCCCTTTAATACAATTTTTTGCCTTCGAGTTAGCCTGATTGTTATTATATTTTAACAGATGTTTGCAATTTTTCTTAATTTTTTGACTTAAAGGTCAACCTAGGTCAAGGTCAATGCCATGTAATTACAACACGTCCGTCGGGTTCGTTGCTGTAATATTTATCTGATTTTGTACGATTTGTATGATTTCTGTCGGTTTTTCCACGCCAAGGTCATCCCAAGGTCAGGGGCACGAGGTCAAGACCACGAGGACGAGATCAAGGTCACAAACACAGTCAAGGTCTAGGTCACCTGCATCCAAGATTGCGGCCGGCGCTGCTCCTCCGGTCCCCTAATGCCCGACTCGGCCAAACCATTCTACTTATGGAACTGCTGTTCCTACATCGCTGCCATCTTTACGAGTGAAGAAATTTGGACGGCTTTTTACAACGCAATATTAAAAAGAGCTGACAAGGGTGAAATGAGGTGGAAATGCAACGGCGGGGGAAACGGGATATTCCCGATAAAACCTGCCGACAAGCAGCTTCGTCTGACACGATTCCCAAGTGACAAAATCAGAAAGCAACCCTGCCGGTAATCTAACCCGGTTCGTCTTAGTGGGAGGCGAGAGCTCTAGCCACTACTTCACCGCGGCCCCTCTTACTTTTTGAGGAGCGATCCAATCAGTGTTTTCCTTGAGTATATTTGCAGTTATGGTCAGGGACATTTTTCAAATGCAGGTTTCAGTAACGCCGAATTAACTGCGAATAAACTCCTTCATCTTTCTTTTACTGTTACCTTACAGTGGCCGGCAGTTATCTGGTCGCGCGAGATCCCTAGTCCTGTCTTGAGGCAGTGCCCGTACAGATTTTGATTTGATTTTATAATCTTTTTATTACAACAATGCCCCTTTTTACATGAAGAAATAATAACATGGACAGTGAAACAATACTCTATACATTCCAGTGCGCAGCGCTCTTCTGTAGAAATTACAGGTAGAAACAGTTCGTACAGACTGGTTAATGGGTGTGCGACATCCGCTGCGCGCCGGCCGTATACGAGCAGGACGGAAAACATTCGCTGCACCGCTCTAGAGATAAAATTTGAAAATTCACATTATAACAATAACGTGCCATCTTACGCACATAAGTAATGAACCATGATGCAACATAGATAACAATAAAGCACATAAACTTACAAAAAATTCACATAAATATTAAGTACATTTTGTACATAGTCTCGTGAAATGGGATTCAACAGAACGTATTTATTGAACATTTTGTCTTTATTTTTTAGTTTATAACGAGTACAAGTGCGCGTTAACAATATGCTGAGATAATGAATGTAGTGAATCTCCGGAATGAATGATAAGGCAACGAATGAAACTAAAAAAATTGCAGAACTACTCAATTTTAAGGCCTGGCCTCACACGCTAGGCGAATGACTTGTTTCTAGCTTATTTAAGTTGTTTAAGGGCACTGTCTACAGGGTTGGTATCTGCGAAATTTAAATAGGACATTGGAAATCCCATATTCTGAATATTTCGCTTTAGCGCGTTAGTTATGAAGATAGGCGTTTGAAACTAAAATTTATTCTTCACGAACTTTTTAGGAGAAGTTCCCTACAGCGGAGATGTTTCCATAATATATATAANTGAAACTAAAATTTATTCTTCACGAACTTTTTAGGAGAAGTTCCCTACAGCGGAGATGTTTCCATAATATATATATAATCTGCTTGTAAGGAATTTTTAAAATTTATGTTTAAAAAAAGTGCATGCTCCCTATCTATATTGAAANATATATATAATCTGCTTGTAAGGAATTTTTAAAATTTATGTTTAAAAAAAGTGCATGCTCCCTATCTATATTGAAAATACACGCTCGTAGGGACATTCTACTGAAACATTCGTGAAGAATGTATTTTGTTTGAAACCCCTACCTTTAAATTAACGCGCTGAGGTGAAATTTCCTTAACATTGGTTTCGTATTTAAATTTCGCAGCTGCCAGCAGTCCCTTTAAGAGGATTAAGTAGCTGCGCGTTCAAGGTCAAGTAGTGAGGGAGCGGTAAGGGCGACAATAACACGCACCCCTAGCGGCTCATCGCTCCTACGCGCAAGGTGTGCGCAGTGCTTCCGTCGTAATGCTGTACTGTGCAAATTAGATCTGTAACAGTGGGACTTTAGTACACGCGATGAAAGCCCACAGATTAAACTAAGTGCGTATAATCGTACTTTTCTCTTACCGCTAAAAGGAGCCGCGGTGGCTGAGCGGTTCGATTGCTCGCCTCCCACGTAGGCGAAATGGATTCGGTACCCCGGCCAGGCCACTCCCGAATTTTCGCGAGTGGGAATCGTGTCGGACGATGCCGCTGGTCGGCGAGTTTTCTCGGGGATCTCTCGTTTCCCCCGCCCATGCATTCCGGCGCTGCTCCGTACTCACCTCAATTCGCCCTCATCGGCTGTCAAGACCTCGTTGTTAAGAGCCGCCCAAATTTCTCCACTCTCAACAACCCTTATCACTAAAGGAAACTGCGTAGGCCTACATTAAAAATTCAATATTTCCCCATGAATACACTCAATANAACAACCCTTATCACTAAAGGAAACTGCGTAGGCCTACATTAAAAATTCAATATTTCCCCATGAATACACTCAATACGATAAAAGTAAAAAAGAAATAGGGAGATAGATTTTTTTTTAAAATTTGTTTTGCCTTTTCTGGCGAAAAGTCTTATTTACAGAAATGTTATTNAAATAGGGAGATAGATTTTTTTTTAAAATTTGTTTTGCCTTTTCTGGCGAAAAGTCTTATTTACAGAAATGTTATTTACCGAGATACGCGCGTTCGCGCAAACAACGATTTCGCAGAAAAATTTCATCTCTCCACTCCGCTCCACTCCAACGCACTCGCACGCGCCGCCGGCAACACAGCTGTGATTGGTTGCTGCTCGACCAGTCACGTCGCGTCGTGTTCCTGAGTTGCGAATCCTGTTTTACGCTTAGAGAACGACGAGGCTTAGTGTCGCCCGTATCACGCCGTTTATCGTGTGTCTTGAATGCATATAAAAGCTCCCGGTCCCATGTAGCCTACTCTGTTAATGCGCCCTTGACTCACGCAAACACCACATCCGCGAAATGTGCTCAGGGAACACTCCCGCAGCAGAACGATCACTCGAGCCTCCAGTGTAATAAGTTGCGGATTCGAAGACCTACTCATCGTGCCGTCTCTGTGTCCAGGATTCGGAATGGATGTTGAATGCCCTGGGAAGTCTTTCTTTCCGCAATTTTCAAACCGTAAGAGTGCGACGATGAAAATGAAAAATTATAATCCCCTGCGGCCGCTAGTTAGGACTTCCATGTTAAAGCTAGCTACCTCGTCAACATCGGTGAGTCATGTGAGAGATTTTTTCCCCTGCAGAGGACCATATAATGGCCAGGGATATATTTATGAGGACAAATGTTTAAATCACAGCGTTAACAAAAGCGCGAAGCTCAAACAACTGTGGACTTTATCTCCGGAAATCNGGGGGGGAGGAGAGTGTGAGAAAGTGAGAGAGAGAGAGAGAGGGAGAGAGGAAGATAGGGAGTGAGAGAGGTAGATAGGTAGAGAGAATGAGAGGAAGATATGGAGAAAGAAGGAGAGAATGAGAGAAGGAGAGTGATAAGGAGGGAGAGGTAAAGAATTAATGAGAGAAAGAGAGAGAGAGGCAAAGAGAAGACAGGGAGGGAGAGGTAGAGAGAGGGGAGATATATAGAGAGACGGCGAGGTAGTGAGGGAATGAGAGGGGGAGAGGGTGGAAGAGAAGGAAATAAAGGAAAAAGGAGCGGTGGAGAGATTTGGGTGGCTCTTAACATCGAGGTTTTGAGAGCCGATGAGGTTTAAGTGAGGTGAGTATGGAGCAGCGTCGGAATGCAAGAGCGAGGGAACTGGATATCTCCGAGAAAACCCGTCGACCAGTGGCATCTTCCGGCACGATTCCCACGTGCGAAAATCCAAGAACGGCTCCTTGGAAATATAACCTGGCTCGCCAAGGCGGGAGGCGAGTCTGACCACTACCACACCGCGGCACCGTTGTTACTGAAATATCTTTAGTTTTTTTTTCCAAGCATATAAAGTTTACGTTAAATACGTTCAGGGTCGGAAAAGTATTACTTTTTTTAAATATGACATTAAAAGGGTTTAACTTTAAACGATGTGTAGCAAATAATAATTTTTGTATAATAATGTGTAGCGTAGCTACATAATTAAGTAACAGTTTCAAGGACGTCTGTTTATTCACGTTAAAGAAATTAATTGTTCCGTATATCGCAATCACTCTTAGGCGAAAATTAGCGTTTTTGATAAATTGAAAAGAAAAAATGCATGCCTAATTAGGTTATAAAATCTCTTTTATTTTATAACTTGTTACAAATTCTTTCTAAACCGCCATGTAAGTTATGTCAGTTACAAGTATAAAAAACTACTTTCTGAATTTCAAATTTCGTAAAAAAAAATTCAGTTTTTGTTATTTTTTAATTATATTTTAATCCCTATCAATAGTTTAAATGATGCATTTTAATATCGAAGAGAAAATTTTTGTCTAATGTGGGTGTAGCAAAAATTCAATAATAAATAGCGAGAAGTGGTTCGGTCTGTTAGCCTGCTCGTACACTAGCCGAAGTACTAAAGAATGAATTCACACGTTGAGTAGTCACTGTGGCGTGTTAGGCATATTAGTTTTCCCACCAGTCACGTTATGACACTAACAGTAAGATAATTTAAAATTAAACTCTTTAATTAGAAGGAATACCGTGTGTTGATAATTAACTAGTTTTCAGTTATATTATCAGCTAAAATAATACTCATTATTATTTAAACGTAACACTTGTCTTGCAGGGAAACTACATAAGTAGTGTATTTTGCATACGCAAAGGAAATATTACATTCAGTTTTAGTAGGACCTCGCATTCTCGGAGGAAATAAAAATAACACATAATTTAGAAGTCAGCACGATGTTTGCAATTTTTAGTGTTATTAAGGAGAAGTATAAATTGAATTTAAGAGAAAGTATATAGTAATGAGTATAGTTCTTTAGAAAATTTGCAACGCCTCACCAATAAAGATCTATTAAAATTTCAAAAATATGTCTAAACGGAAGGACTT
>NQII01001258.1:0-108045 GCA_002778355.1 Clitarchus hookeri
ATGAGCATAACTGATGTTTGTGCGAAGTGCTGATTAATTTATTATATGGGTCCATGGGCCTAGCATTACAAATACAAAATTTAAAAAATATTAATTAATTATATCAAGTTAAGTATTATAAATATTTCAATATTCCTTTCGAAAATATTATTATTTTAATATAAGTATTCGCTGCACTATGAATATTGAATGTCATTGTGTTCCATATGGCACATAGGACTCATTTCATATTTTTACTTACATTTTGAAAACTATCGCTTCCTGCACCNTATGGCACATAGGACTCATTTCATATTTTTACTTACATTTTGAAAACTATCGCTTCCTGCACCAAAATGCTTGAAGTAAGAACCCTTACCATACAACCTCCTCCCCCACATAAAAGTTTAATTTTACAGCACATGTTTAAATAATAAAAAAAAAAATTCTTTGGAATTATAGTTTTTATGTTAGGGGTACAAAAAATTGAGTTTGTTTTACTAGTATCTTGTAAACCATGTATCCCNTTGGAATTATAGTTTTTATGTTAGGGGTACAAAAAATTGAGTTTGTTTTACTAGTATCTTGTAAACCATGTATCCCACGACAAAATGTTTTTATTTTATTTTTCATCATTGTTTGTTTGTCTGGTATATTATGGTTAGTAAGCTCTTTCAATATGAGGACCACTGAATTAATATCGTGGTCACATTTTGCTGTTTGTCTTGCTACATGTATTTTGGCATGGGTATGCCAAGTTGGTAAATTGAAATATATTAGTAATGTGCGGCGAATTATTCCTTACACCTCTTTACTTTTCCTCATACAGTTTTTAATTAGTTCTAAAGATATTTTGATGAGAATAAACATAACCTATACAATTTAATAAAAGAAAAACATTTCCTACACCTACTTCCCCACCTCCTCATACAAAACTTACACTTAAAATATTTGAATTATAATGCAAATTAAATAAATTTGATTAATTCTATCATTATATAATTAAGAGCATACGATGACAGCTATATTTTTATCATATCAGTCTCGTCGAGACCTGTCCACCTTGAGGCACAATAAAACTTATTATATAAATAACTACAAAATCATTTCTTAATGACGGTGATAATGGAATAGGTGATGTTGTTACAATATGTATTCCATGCTTAAAACCTTACTTCCTTACTACACCGATAGTCGAGTGGTTAAAGGCTTTTGCATGTCAACCTAAGGTCTGTCAGTTCGATCCCGCCCTCTTCCAGACCATATCTTCAGCACTGAAATTTAAATAAAAACTAGCAGCGCTCCTGAAATCAAAGATGAACAGGTCGAAACAAAGTTAGTAATCGGGTACACTCTAGCTGTCATAAACAAACATGGTGGGCACCACAGCAGGCAGCAAATGAACAAATGTCGTGGAGAAACTACAGCAGACGGCATGCAAAGTGGTGGCCGCCAGATGCCAGTGGTAAGCTCTAGCAGCCATAAAAAACATTACCAACATAAATGATGCACTCTAGTGGATAACAAGAAAATAATAGCATACAACCAAGATGGCCGGTCGAAAGAAAATGGTGAGTAGAAAAAATGTCGGGAATAAGCAATATTATTGTTGGAGACAAAATAGCAGCCGGTACTAAGATTGCGACTGGAAACAATATGGCCTACAAAGGCCAAAATGAAGGTATCAATATGATGGAATCTAATATGGCAGCCATGACATCATCCAAAAATGTGGATGAACCCTATCTACAACTCTGTCCATCTGTGTACCCAGACCCCAATCAATCATCCATACCAGTTGACCATACGAACCAACCATACCAGCCGATCCTACGAACCATCCATACCAGCCGACCATATTAACCAACCTTACCAGCTGGCCAAACGAACCAAAAATTCAAATCATCCATACGAAACACCCATTCCACCCAACCAGAACAAAATNCTTACCAGCTGGCCAAACGAACCAAAAATTCAAATCATCCATACGAAACACCCATTCCACCCAACCAGAACAAAATCCCAGCAAAACCAATTTGGGATACGAATGTGCAAGACCAAAAACACAATTCAACCATACCAGCCAAATATAAAATCCGACATTTCCAACAAACCATAGTAAAATGGACAAGACAATTCATCTGTACCAACAGAAATAAAAAGGGTTCATCCATCAGTAATGATGTAATTATGACGTGGTTATGTAGTGATGTGATAACATGGTCCAGTTGATACCAAGATCAACAATAAATGTTCGATGTAGATGATAACTTAGATGATAACTCTCCAGATGAAAACCAAAGGGTGGAGAATTGTCCGACATGGTGGAGTGATACTAAAGTAAGACCGGAAAGTTGAGGTGATGAAATGTTCAATTAAATTTTGAATAACGATTCGTCCCAAACTTGAGTAAAACTTGTACAATATAAATAAAACATTGAATAATACTTGGTTCTTCCATCTTGGAGGGAAGAGATAAAAGTGTGTAGGATCATTAAAGATAAATCACCAAATTTAATACCCTGCATTTTAACTAATATTTCTACACTATTCTACATGATGCTTCTTAAACTAAGTATAAGGCTGCAGGGGAATCGTCCGCCTGCAGCAACCTCCCTGAACGCAGGAGCATACGACGAACACGTCATGTCGCGAGCGCGACTGTACAGAGAGTCCAGCAAGAACGGTTAGCAACTGCGGAAGGGTACAAAATTGCGCCTTGCATGTGTGCACAAAGGTGACAAAATTTTGTTCGCAAGCCACTCCTAGAGAGCACTGGGGGTTCCGAAAATAGTCTACTACTACACAAAAGTGATCTGCATTTATAAATGCATGCGTTGCACCTCTGGCAAGTAGTGCGGACAAGGTACAGGAAAAAATGTCCCATGCTTTCAGGAAATCGAGTGTGACAGTTAACATCCTGTTGCAAGCTGAGCTGTCTGCAGCAAGCAACCAGATGCCTGCAAGGCTTAAAAGCGAAGTTAACTCTGTACTTACTCCAATGCCTGAATACTTGAATGAAATGAAATTTTTGATAAAAAACTCAACTGCCCTAAAATTGGAATAAATCGATATTGACCTAAACATGACCAACACACTGTCACAAATAATTGGGTAAAAATATTAAAGCATATAAGAGTAAGCAAAATATGAATATTAATGCGCCACAAAATGTTGGAAACTTTTTATAATGGCACAAAAATTAATGTAGATTTCAGGTAATTGAGTCTCGAGAGCTACCCCGGATTGCCCGCAAGCCAGTGCATCNCTTTTTATAATGGCACAAAAATAAATGTAGATTTCAGGTAATTGAGTCTCGAGAGCTACCCCGGATTGCCCGCAAGCCAGTGCATCAACTGAATGGTGAAGTCCAGCTTTGCTACTGAGAAACCGAGGTACATCATATTTGGACTACAGAACTATAGACAGCACAATGCGAGAGTGAGCCTTTCACAGTTCGACACATGTAAAATATAAACTGTGAAAATATTTTTGAATAGTGAAAGATATCCGTGCGTGGACATGAACTTTTAAAATTGTCATTACCTGCTGGCATATCGAATGTACTCTCATTTCTAAAATACATATTATGGGCAGCCCCAATCCGCGATACTTAGCACTGACACTTTCAAGTTATTTTTCCCTGCTCATAATGCTCGAGCATATCAGGATGTACTTTAACCTGCAATACTTCCAGAGCCAGAGTGAGTTCGTACTCATGGAAATCTCANTTCGAATGTGATCGACTGCAGATACATACGTGAATTTTGCAGAGGATGAAAATACGATGGGCCATACACAATATCTGTTTATTTGTCTTCAAATATTGACAGCATCAGGATGTACTTTAACCTGCAATACTTCCAGAGCCAGAGTGAGTTCGTACTCATGGAAATCTCAGTGTCATATAACGAATATGGCATAATGCGCACTCGCTCATTCCACTTCCCTTATTCGTGGAAACTGTTGGACGAGAAAAGTAAGAAGACGAACGACTGGCTGACGATGTAATACCAAGGACAAGAGTGGGATGACCGCAAGATTCCATACCATCAAGTGGAAAACGTGCTGCGTGACTTGCTGATACAGTACCCGCAAGGAGCGATTTACGTGGTAGGGCCTGAGCAGGAAAAGAGACTGAGCGACTTGTGCAAAAACGAAGTGGAAATCATCGACGTGCAGTTCAAGTAAGGCTGTCCTTCACTGCGCAAGCTGACGAAACTTTACGACGACCAGCAGCGACATATATGCGACAGGCAAGAACCTGACTGGTTATATGCAGGGGGAAATGTGCATCTACTCCGCAAATCCTACTATTATTATAAATGCCAAAGTTGTGTGTGTGTGTGTGCGTGCACATGTTTGTTACCACTCAGCTACATAACTTCTGAACGGATTTTGATGAAATTTGGTATGTAAGTACTTTAGGTCCTGGAATAGGACATAGGATACATTTTATCCCGGAAAAGTGTACGGTTCCTGTGGAATAACAAAAAAACTTAATTCTGCAACGGCTGGAAATATGAACGAAATATTTTTTTCCTCTAGTGTCAGAGTTTATCAGGCCACCCAAGAACCCCTAAAATGGCTTAACGACTGCTTTCAANTGCACATGTTTGTTACCACTCAGCTACATAACAGCTGAACGGATTTTGATGAAATTTGGTATGTAAGTATATTAGGTCCTGGAATAGGACATAGGATACTTTTTATCCCGGAAAAGTGTACGGTTCCTGTGGAATAACAAAAAAACTTAATTCTGCAACGGCTGGAAACATGAACAAAATATTTTTTTCCTCTAGTGTCAGAGTTTATCAGGCCACCCAAGAACCCCTAAAATGGCTTAACGACTGCTTTCAATCGATAAAAACCAGGTCCGAATATTTAACATGCCCTCCGAAGCCCAGAAGCGCTCAGATGTTATGCCACTAAATGGCCACCTGTCCAAATGTGTGACGCTGGGAATGTTGCTTATCTTTGGTGATCGATTAAAATCCCTCAGCCAAGCGCAGAAGTAGTAACTAGGTACACTTATTTCTAAAGCTACAATTTGATGAAACTCACATTTTTATTTTCACACATCGATGCTGGAAAGCGGAAATGCGGTAACTACGCTGTAGTTACAAAGATCACTCCAAAAACAGCACCCTACTCCTTGACTGTCAGGTAAAAATATTTCCTTCCTTTCGGGTGGTAATTATCAGTTGAAAACCTAGGCCAATATAGTATAATTCCATAATTCTGTTTTCACATAAATGAATTGTCTTTTCCCAATTTAAATCTCCCACTGTAAAACGCAATTATACCAGGCTGAAGCCGGGCCAGTTCGTTAGTTTTTTAAAAAATAATTTATTTGTTTTTTTTTACACTTAATCATTAGACTGGAATTTTTTTCTATAAAAACCTTAAAAGAATGTTTCTACATATTTCTTGAACAAATGCTACCTCATCTTATAAATACATTGAGGTAATACTGATGTAGTTCGAATTAGCATGGATGGTATTTCATCTAACACATTTACAATATAAATTACCAACNACACTTAATCATTAGACTGGAATTTTTTTCTATAAAAACCTTAAAAGAATGTTTCTACATATTTCTTGAACAAATGCTACCTCATCTTATAAATATATTGAGGTAATACTGATGTAGTTCGAATTAGCATGGATGGTATTTCATCTAACACATTTACAATATAAATTACCAANTAATACTGATGTAGTTCGAATTAGCATGGATGGTATTTCATCTAACACATTTACAATATAAATTACCAACGTTTTCAAACAAATTAATAAAATAATATGACTGTTGGGAAATAAAACAAAAATTAAATATATTAATTTACTTTTATTNTTTTCAAACAAATTAATAAAATAATATGACTGTTGGGAAATAAAACAAAAATTAAATATATTAATTTACTTTTATTTGCGGCCATGGACTTCATCGCCATTCTGTACAGGTCGATAGCACTCTTGCTGAGAGCAAATTATCTCTGTTGGCTAATGCTCGAAACATGAGTTACCAGTGTGTTCTAGTGGGAAAACATTGAAAAACCAGTGGACAGTGGATGTGGTATGTTGAATAAGGGGGCTGAAGAGAGACGACTAAAAAATTAATGAAAAAGAAATAGTGTAGTGGGTCAAACGAATATGAGTAATCGGTAGAAGTTTGCCGACTAAATGGATAATAAAAATTGACGGGGTTTGGTCGTGTCTTTGTGCCGGAAGCTTTGTTGCTCCACCCGCCATCGAACTCGCCTCCTGCATGTAAGTCTTGAAATATTTTTTTCGAAATTTTTAAATTTTTTAGAAATTTTTTTTTTGGGAAATATTTGGGTTTCAAGTTATTCAAGGTCATGAGCATAGGGTCAAGGTCGAGGGTACCCAGTTCCAGTACGTCAGTCCTGTCATAGAGTTATATAATTTTTATGTCACGATCGTATGCGCCTTGAAAAGACAAGTCAGGTGATAACACTATATTCATGTTAGTTTTTTTAGTTATAAAATATATTTTCATGTATAAATAAAACATATTTTAAAATAATTTTTTGTATCGACTGTATAGTTTGGCTTGTCGGTGGTGAAGATGATCATTATACCCCTACCATGTTGTGCACCATAAATATAGATATAATACTCGCATTCATATATATATATATATATAGAATTCAATACATAAATTTACCGACACTGTCAGCATTTACTTGTCTATGCAAACAGGCTATCATTATTAGAGATATTAATTGGCGAGCTATATTTTAAGTTTTTATTAAATACATTTTTAATAAAATATTTTTTTTTTTTTTTATAATTCTTTGATTAATATGTTGCTGGGTATAACGGCAGTGGGTTTGGGAAGGGGAAGTGGGAGATTAACTTCCGTTTAGGCCGCCGAGCTTGACCTTCACATGTAACGTCATAGCAGGGAGCCCCTCGCTCCTCAGCCAGCAGCCAATGCCCCCGGACCTACATTCCTATACTACTTCGGTACCAACACACCCTAGCCGATAAGGTTGACAGTAGATGGCGTGGTGCAGTATGGTGGGTAATGCCGTAGAAACAATGTATCTGCGCACTCTAGTGGGTAGTGCAAAAACAATCATATAAGGGATAATAAACTGATAATGGGGAAGTATGTTGGAGTGAATGTGTCAGATTGGANTAGTGCAAAAACAATCATATAAGGGATAATAAACTGATAATGGGGAAGTATGTTGGAGTGAATGTGTCAGATTGGAGGTGCTAGAGAGGAGAGGAGGTGGCAGTTAAGAGAGGTGGGTATGAATTGAAGTTAATGATATAGTGACTGGTATCAATCAACTGCTGGCATGATACTGGAGGGGATATATATATGCTAACTTTAAATATCGAATACCGTATGTGCCAAATTTAATTGCTCGTTATTTTTTACTTTTACAATTTTTTGCTATTGTAGAATTTGCATGTTTTTAATAAAATATTTTTTATATTAGTTAAATTGGTTTTTTTAATACACAATTTTGAAAATAGGTAAAGAAATTTATTTGGAAATAATTAAATTGCTGATATTTTTATTTCATGGCACGAGTGTTATTTTTGAGGGAATTATTTAGAAGTTAAAAATAATGTTATTTGGTGATTTTTCCTTGATTGTCACCCTTTGTCTCTAATTTTGAACCTCAAGGTTCTCCCAAGGTCACCCTGGGGTCAAATAAAGGTCATTCGAAATCAACGTATTGGTCACACACGTAGGAAATGGTCACACACGTAACTGAATGAGCACCACACACCAACTACACCCAATGTTCACGAACCCTATAATCAACCTACAGGAAGGTTTTATAGGTCATAAAATTCACAAACCATTTTTTTTTTTACCAATAGCAGCAAATATCACATTTATAATCCATCCACGGTATCTTCGATACTTTTGAAAAGAACCTTTGAAAAATCACCCTAGGAGTTACATGTTCAATTGGTTATAAAAAAATAGTATATGGAAAAAGGTTTTGTCTTGCTTTTATCACTGAAGCAGTATATAAATTGGTTGTTCTAAGTTTTAAGTATATTTTTTCAATAAATTATAATAATTTGTTAAAAGTCCGTACGAATTAACAACAAATTTTGAAGGGGCATGTTGGTTATAGCTGAAAAGAAATAGTTCGTGGGTTAAATATTAATATGTATAAATTTAATGCCGTAATTGTAAAGTTAATATTGCTAAACTATATATATTTACAATTTTACGTAGCACTCATGGGTAAAGATTTCACTGTTATTAATTGAAATTAAATAAATTTCAGTGTCTGTCCAGCGAACTCATACACTCCATCTTGTCCGTTTGGGCACGTTTTTTTTTCAGAAGTATAACCACGTCATATTGGATATTGGAGACGCTGAATTGTGGTTATAAAACTAACGTAACACATCCTTTCTACTTATAAGATAATTCTAGGTTAAGATGTAATTTTAGTATTAGCGTTGTTATTTCCGCAGTTTATCTTTGTAAGTTTTAAATAAACTTGCNGAATTTTATTAAAGTATATGACAGTTAAGATTACATGGCATTGTTTCTCTTCAAAAATAAATTTTGGTAGTTCCCACATGGACACTGTTAGCAAAATATTTGACAGTTCCCACATGGCTCTGTTTTTGTTTACAAAACGTTTGACAGGTGTCACATGGCAATGTTTTGTTTACATACTGCGGAAGGATACATAATCGGCTCCCTGAAAGTAGATCTTTAGCAGGGCTTCAGAAAATCTTGAAGTTACCGTGAATACATTATACCAATATATTCGTATACAGGTTGTTTAAAAAGAGATGAACGCTGCTTACAGGATGAGTAAAGCATAATAAATGAGGGAAAAACATTTAACTAACGTACGGTCGATTCTTCTTTCCCTCCGCGTAATCGCCCTCCTAATGAAGGGAGACGGTGGACTGAGTATAAATGGTAGGCANTAATCGCCCTCCTAATGAAGGGAGACGGTGGACTGAGTATAAATGGTAGGCACACTGCCCAGGCTATATGGCATAATACAGGAAATGTTCTTAAGGTTCGACATCACCCTTTTTGCATAAATTCGTCTTTTTCGTGTCATAATTTCAGTTTCAGAGGTATTTCTGAAATCATTTGATTATAGAAAATTTACAATTTACTAGTAATTTTTATACGTTTCTATATAATTTTCACGGCGTGTTATTTCCTGCTTGCAAAAAGGCAGGAACTGATTTATGAAATATAAATATGTTCTCAACATTTTGCAACAAGCAGACAACACAAAACTAAAATTACGTAAAAAAAGGTTTTAAAAAACTCGTAAAATGTCAATTTTATACACTGAAGAGGCAAAAAAAACTGGTACACTTGTCTAATATCTTGTAGGGCCCCTCGAGCACGCAGAAGTGCCGCAAGACGACGAGGCATGGACTCGACTAATGTCTGAAGGTACGCAGGAGGCAATTCACACCGTGAATCCTGCAGGGCAGTCCACAAATCCAATCTGCGCCAATTTGAGAAAGGGTTGCACGTCTGTCACGTTTGATTATTCTCGTCCGTCGTCGTGTGTCCCTTTCTTTCACGATCTTTTCCCGGCTGCAGCGATGTCGAAGATGTGATGTTTTACCGGATTCCCGATATTCACGGTACACTGGTGAAATGGTCGTACGCGAACATCCAAATGTTATCGCTACCTCGGAGATGCTACGTCCCATCTCTCGTGCGCCGACTATAACACCACGTTCAAACTCACTTAATCTTTATAACCTGCCATTGTAGCAGCAGTAACAGATCTAGCTGCCGACCGCATCGCGTTACTCTGATTGGTTCCATACCTCCGTTATTTGCATACGCACGCCTATACCAGTTTTTTTGGCTCTTCAGTGTATAATCTTACATTGTCAGTTATTACTTAGAATCCGAAATTGTAACGCGAAAACGAAATATTTTTTTTGCAAAAGGGGCTAAGCCGAGCTTTAAGTGTGTATATGGGCATCAACACAGCCCTGCAGGTATCTTGCAATGGATGATCGCATTCTCTTAAATACAAGGTGGTTGGCGCGCCACGGTTGTCCACATTTTCCCATAGACACTCATAGGGGCGTTGAAATTTATTTTTAATCTGGTTTCATCGATTTGTATGTGTTCTTGTTAAAACGTATCGCCGCCACACGATTACAATTAGCGCACTCAGAAATTATGATAATGCCCGTCTTTTCTGCATAAGGGTATTCCGTTTCAATGTTGACGCATGCACCTGATGATACAAAAAATTCCACCACTATTACCTTCTGTGCGAACACAACCGTTCTGGCCAGCGTAATGCGGCGTACTTGAGCATCGCATGCGTCCGGAATGCATACTACGTCCGCCGAAGCTAGTCCCATTAGCTTTGAAAGGCGATTACGCAGAGAAAACGCTGAATCGGTCATACGTTTGTTAAGGTTGTTTTTTTTGCTTGGTACATTACGTAAAAACTCTTCTTGGAAACAGCGCTCTCATTTTTCAAAACAACCTGTATACAGGTCGGACCTGAATTCGACTGACAAAATTGATGAGGAAATTCCTTTTGCAAAATCAAATGGGAAATATATGATACACTTTCTACGTACTCTGAATATTAATAAATAATTGGGTCCTTAAATATTGTGTTTTCAAGCTTAGTTTTTGTAAATTGTGCGCAGTGAATTTTAATTACATTTCTCCGAACAATTTTTTCATTTTACCGGGATTTTCAACCTAAGAGTAAACTTTCAATATTATGTCGTACCACAATGAAAAAATAAACAAGGTGGCCACCAAACTTTTGTATAGGTACAACATTTTAATGAAACTTTGATATTNTACCACAATGAAAAAATAAACAAGGTGGCCACCAAACTTTTGTATAGGTACAACATTTTAATGAAACTTTGATATTGGTTTAATGAGCAATATGACGTAATGCACAAAAAATTGTCATCGTGTTACAACTGCACAGAACCCACACGGTTTTCGTGAGTAATGCACACAAATCTTCGGCTGTAGCGAAACATTGCACGACACGTATAGGAAATACTACATACAAGCATCTATGGTATGTTGCTGTGTCCACTGCACAAACGATCGTGGAGGACATTTTAACACTCTCTGTAAACAAGAAGCAGCATAAATTAATAAGCTTAGAGTAATGAAGCATACTGTTTGTTTCTGGTGACAGTCGGAGTGTGATTCCCTGCACGATGTATTGGTACTGTCTGAACGCCTGGAACTGTAAATTTGTGTGTTTCGCACGATAACTACGAGTCTTGGGCAGTGGCAACAAGAGGAATAATTTTATTAATTAGGTTAAACTGCTGAATTAATTAGTACCAAACGTTCATCAATCCTGACGGTAAAAAATTCATATGCAATAAGAGGGAAGCCTCCACTCATATTTTCATTACGCTGGGACGTATTATTGGGAGATTGCTCTCAGTTTTAAGATTCCGATAAAATAAAACAACGTACGTAGGATTGTAATTTAAGTAAAATTTGTTTTCAATATTTCACAATAATAGATTTGAAAACGTCGATTTTAAAGTGTTCATGTTGCTCTCAATATTATGTTCAGGTAGAAAGTGTTTCATGTATATCGCAATTTTTTTTTGCATAAGAAATCATATAATGAAATTTGTAGGTTCAATTGAGCGCCTTCCTAAATATATATTAATTTTTACCATGGGCTACTGAATATTTCTTTACTCTTAGGTTATTCGTAAATGTTTTATATTTCTTGAAGAAATTGTAATATAAATTTCTATACAATCATTGACTAGATTTAAAACTAGAAGTGCAATATTTATTTTATGCTAATATTTCTTTAGAGACACAGTGTTTTTACACAAAATGCATCAACAACGAAAAAGAGCTTTCTTTCTCTCTCACACTATTTGGATTGCTCGTAAATATATTTTTTCGTCAACACGCCCACACACATCCACACACATACTTCAGGTTCTTTCATATTTCGCGCACACTTGAGTCTTTCGTGGGTGAACGTAACACAATAGCTTCAAAGTCCTGGTGATACACTGCGTGCAAAATTGTATTATTATTTTTTTTTTTTTGCAATCGTGAAGTATTCCACCGTAGGTTTCGACGAGATACGGAAATGGGGGGCCACCACACTAGGTTTGCCCGGCGATGACTTCCACTCTTTTCAGGCACATAGTGTGTACAAAGCACCTTTTACTACTTTCTGATGACGAACACCGCGTAATTCTGTCAGGAGCTCGTCTTATATGATTTTATTCGCGTTGCTTTATAATAATATTATTTATTAAGTGAATGTGAAAAGTGTTATGTACTTACATAATATAATGTTGTTTGAACTAATTAAGCAATTATATAGAAATATTTTATCAGAGGAATACATTAAAAAAATGTCTAATTTTATGCAGCACAATATTATTCGTAAATCACTATACAGTTGCTAAAGGACAAATAAAATGTGTATGTATTTCAAGAAAATAAGATATATCTATTTTATAATAATAATAATAATGATTGAAATGTAGGATATGTAAGCTGTGAAATTATTAAATTAACTTATTTCAAGATGCCGGATAAATATTATGGTTTCGATATTATGTACCTATATGACTACAAAAAAATTAACCATCGGATGTAAGATATAAAACTAATACATTTACAACTTTGTTGCCAAGAGTCTAAATATTCCATAGATACAAATTGGGTCTCATTTCTAGCGGAGGACGATGTGGTGTAGTGGTCAGACTACTCGCCTCGCACCAAGGCGAACCAGGTTCGAATTCCGGGGGAGGCATCTCCCGGACCACGCATGTGGGAATCGTGCCGGACGATGCCACTGGTCGGCGAGTTTTCTCGGGGAACTCCCACTTCTCCCGACCTTGCATTCTGTTGCTGCTCCACACTCACCTCGCTTCACCATCATGTGCGCACAAGACCTCGATGTCAAGAGCTACACAAATCTCTTCACTCAATCATTTCTAGCAGTCGTAGCTATTATGTGTATTCAGAAACTCTAAAAAAAATTTAAGTAAATTTTTTAGGGCAGAGTTGAAAGTCAGTTCTTCTTTGTCCCTCCGGAAACTTTTATTATTGAAACATAAATGTGGACATTTAAAAATAACACAAAAATCGCTTTGTGTATGCCCTTGTTTAGAATAGTAACGTTTTTTCAAAACCGTTTTCTAATAAATGGCTTTAGTGATGCATATTTTTGTACACATGACTTAATTAAATCTGCACAGTGACTATCAAAATTTCAAGGAAACTGAAAAGATGCTAATTTTATTTATACCCTTTTGGCGGACTAAATATGTTATGGTTACAGATATGATTGTCGTAATAGATTTTTTCAACATGTAGAATTAAGAAGAAACTTTTTACAAGATTACTTATTTAGAAAATTCTAAGCTAAAAAGGCTTATAAAACAGCCATTTGTTAATAAGTGTCTGACCCACTCAAAACATACAAAGATACATTGCCTGAGGCCTACCTATTTCTAATTCTTTGCTAAATTTGGCAGGAGTCTGTAAATTGTTTTCAAAGCTATAAAAAACATTTAATTTTGAATGCAGTGCTATCTTATAAAATGGCGGACGAAATATATTCTACGTAGACTCATTACATGGTAGTGATAGCTAATACCAGTTTACCATTTTAAGTAGAAAATTTTTTCATTGTTTCATAGATATAGTGCACTAAAATAAAATGTTTTTATGGCTACCAATTTTTAATCAAGTGTCTGACAGACTTAAAATATGTCAACTGATATGGACTACCTTAATAATTCTTAAATACCTAATTATATACGAATAGGTTGATTGTTCCCGAGATAAGATATCATAATTTTTTCATGTGGTGCTATCTTACAATGGCGAAAATTGTCTATGTGTGTATACATTTTGTTGTTTTAATAGGTATTGCCAGCATACAAAGTTAGTTTAAAAGTGGCTGTATGGTTTTGAAGAAGGAACCATGAAGTATAGAAGTAGCATGGATGTAACCATGAATGGACTATACCAACAAAGGGTTGTCTTATTATACATACTTTGGATTCAAAATATGTAAATGTTCCTGAAGTAGTAAAGACAAAAAGTGAAAAGTTGACTTCGAAATCAATTATAACGCCAACACACTGTTCTAGATATTTTGGGATATGCTATACCTGTTTGCCATGTATCATTCTAGTAGTCCTTTGAATAAATCTTCCTACTAGCATACTAAGCTAAAATATTTATAGTGATGCCATTTTGAAATTAATGTCAGATTTATTTAAAACATATCAATTTACATGCCCACCTATAGTATTACTTGCTTGCTAAATTTGACAGTAATCGGTTTATTTGTTCGCGAGATATGATATAAAAAATGTATTTTCATGCAGCGCTATTTAACAATGTGGCTGACATATTAATGTAATTTATTGACGTATCTGATGTTTGTAATGGATACTTAAAACATATCAAGTTTGGTCGAAATTCGTCAAATGACATGGTACACCTACCATGTCAAGTTTTCATGTTCATATGGCCACCATTTTGAAAATAATGGCCTACATCTATTCAAATCACACTTGTTTACAAGGCTTATTCAATTATTACTGAAATTTTAAATTGGTAGGATGAATATGAGAGAAATTTCCAAGGCATGTAAAGCTTATCTTTAATTAAATATGTGTTATTTGAAAATAAGAATCTGGCCTGGTTCAAAACTACATAGTACTATAGATATACCGAGTTTGGATAAATTTGGCAAATGGGTTCAAATGATTTTTTAGGGGGGACACAACCATACCGAAAGAGAGACACTCATACACACACATATAGGAACATAATGGTCGGCTATTTGTTTCAAAAACAAAACACTCCTCAATTATTTAAAATGTTTGTTTCTACATATATAATTTGTGACTATCAATGTTTTATTATTTAATTGGAATTAAATAGTTAACTGTTCCGTTACCTGGGTTAAAATTAACATAACCGGTTATCTTTATTCGAATCGACACTCTAAGCATTTTTATTCGTCGTTTTCTCATACGCTTACAGAACCTAACTTTTGCTTACAGCGTAGATGACCTTTTCTCGTTGCTCTCAAAAGAGTTACACAAATGTAATAAATACATGCTACAAAATATAACATATTTTGGCTGGTTACGATGTAATGGTTTGGTAGTGTGGTGAACTGTAATATCTTCTATACACAATTAACTTGCACATAATATAAACAAGTATGAAGGAAAATTTTGAGTAAATTGCAGAAAATGTAGTAAACTTTTCTGAACTCAATTACGTATATCATGCAAAAAATAAACGTAACTAAACAACCACATCACGTGTGTAATAGCAAAGAAAATTAAGCTATTTAAACACAAATATTTTAGATGTAATTTAGTTTGCATATATTCGAAAAGTGATGAATTTTCGACAACGATTACAAAATGGGAAATAACTGTTTTATTCTGATCTCCGCAAACGAGTTCGTGTAGCAGTGGTGTGTTTTTGCAAGGCACGAAGCGTGCACCCGCCCGACTCCAGTGGAGAGTTGTGTACTTAACTAAACGGTCAATTGTGTGGCAATCCAGGCAGTGTAAACAAGCGAGTAGCGGTTAAAATAACAGAGACCTGGAAGGCTAGTGAGGACCCTAGGGGTCGAGGGTGCAGCTTCATCATGTGTGCCAGGGATTGTGGCAGACATTAAGAGGTTTCTCCGGAAGGGGGGAGCGGCGGAAAGGGGCTAGATAGTCACTCAATATAGGAAGTTCACAATCGCACAACTGCGATGAATGCGTTACAAAAAACATCGTTAAAATAAATGGCCGTGGCAAACTAAACCTATTCACTCTGTTTTTTATTCAAGAACATTTTATTACCTATATATATTCTTTCCGTTTGTCACTAAATAAAAAGTCAAACATTTTGTCTGCTCATAACAGAGATAAAATTTACATGTTCTCAGTAAATCATAATCGTTACTTCTGATAAATAATTCTTCATGGCGAATATATACCTGAATATAAGGGCCAAATATGTTACTCAATTATATTTTTCCAGAGTATGGATTTTGTGAATTAAACACCAGGTACAAAATTGAGAGCTTTATCACGCAATATAGTTTGGTACAAAATTTTATAGTTTTCCAAATTAATTTCCAGTTGGAGAAGTTATAAACTGTGTCATATGTAAGAACTATCAAACAACAAGCACAATCAGTCAATAAAACATATGCATATATATGTGTGTNATATGTGTGTGTGTGTGAGTGTGTGTATAAACATAATTTGTTTACACATTATTTCGCTTGGATTTCATTCCAAAACAATATTCGAATAAATATAGAACTCTAGTCTTTAATTATTAGGCTTCAATTTCAATAACTTTACATGAAAATTAACTGAAATTCGTACAACATGCACATACACGTGAAATTTATTCAATCCTGTAACAACTTATGATCCTTAATATAAGAAACGTATTCCAAATATTAGGGATTGAACTGAACAATTTTTTTACAATGTAAAATTCCAGATTTTTAAATGCATTTTTCATAGGTTTCATGGGTTGCTATGAATATTTGATAAAATATATGGCTTTGTGTTTTGAAGCTACTGGTAATCTACCGAGAACTGACTAGTTGCTAAATAATAATTATTTTAGAATTGATTGTTTCTTTTTTTGATTTTTTACAAGATTCTGAAAATAAATGCCGTATATATGTTATCAGAGAAAAATAACATATAAATAAATTTTTTGATATATCATAAATCTGAATACTGTTGAAATATATTAATACAACTCGGCAACGTCAACAAAATATCTGGGAATAATGCGGTCGGGGGTTTTGGCCTTACTCAGGGAGATAGGACGAAGGCGGGGAAGGTCTAGCGAGCCAATTGCAGGGAAGCAACAGTGTCGTTGATACCTACGGTATAGTCTGCGCGCATGTAAACCGAACACGTCAGTCTTTCGGGAGATATTCACTAATTAGTATGTCTTGGCATGTTCAAGTAAAATGTGTCCTACTATTCATGATGAAGTGCAAGAAATTATTGGTAACGCAATTGGGTTTTTGGATAACGAGAACGTTTCTTAAGGCATACTTATCCCATTGAAAATGCCACGAAACGAGCAGCAGCTGCGACACAGAAATCGGTGGCACAAATATGTAAAATACGTAAGGAAATGAGTGTATGAAGACTGAAATATAAAAAAGGATATGCATACCAGAGAAAAAACGAAAGACGAGAAGCAGATAAAATGTTTGGGATTACTATGATTTTTGCGTTGATCGACCCACAATTCAAAACCTTTATGCCCGCAGAACAGAAGTTCTTACTTTAAAAAACCTATTGTCTGTACTACAAAAATAAAAAATGGCTCAAGATAAATAATATGGTTTATGGGGAAGAAATTTCTTAAGCAGTACTAATTTGCGTTGTTAAATGCCAACGCCTAGCTCCGAAGTTTTAAGTATACGAACTTCTTTAAGCATGTGGCCGCAAAGCAGTCAGGCTGCATGCATATCACTGTATTTTGAATGCCATTGAATATACCGGGAACACGGTAAAGTCTCGTGTAGCTTTAAAAAATGCACCGCAAAGAGCCGACCAGATAAAAGCGTTTACAAACAAGGCCATAAACAGAATTTCAGAAAAAGTATGGAAATCAACTTAGTCACGTGCAAAAACAGTAGAAGCAGAATACCGCAAAAAAAGACTGTTGCATGGAATAAGAAATAGAAACATTTTTAATAATTGTGGATGGTGACAGAGATAGTGACAATGAAAGCGGTAGTTGCCATGATTACAGTTCTAGTGGTAGTAATTGTAGTGAATAACGTATGTTGCACTTTCAGTAGTCGAAGGACTTGCATAGGAAACTCCATGTTTTAAACGACAGTAATTTGATTAACAGTGACCGTTTAAAGTTTTACTGGTGTTTGTAGTGATATATATATATATATATATATATATATATATATGCATGTTTTCAAATTGAGTATTTTGAGGCGTATTATTATGTAAAACAATTCACTTTTTTAGGAGACGGATTCCAAGCAACATTTCTGGACAGGCACGCCTTTAGTATTATCATATTCCTTGTGGTAACAGTTTTAACTATGTTTCTGTGGTTCAAGTTTTGCTCCTACCGATTATCTAAGCCTTATTAAAATTTGTGTACCATTGTAAGGAAATGTTTTAAATCGTATTTTCATGCATGACAGTTGATGCATTTCAAAACAGCATAATTGAAAAGTAAAGCATGATTACAGGGGTAAAAAAAATAAAAATTGTGTACATGTTGAACGCAATTTATAATTAACAGAAGATATTTTTTTACTGCAAATAATTATCATAGATTCATCAAATTAATTAAAATTAATGTTTAGCATATTATTTATAATGCTTTAGATGCGCAGTTTGTTCTCTCTCTTATTTGTTGCGTAATACAAGGCAGATGTTTTCCTGTCACTCCAACAAATCTAGCTTTATTCACTTAAAATTCCAAACGCTCTTTTGATATAATATTCTCATTCACCTCGAATGCGCATGATAACAAATTTCACTGTGGTGTATCTGTATACATGGTATGCCATTTGTAAAACGTTTAAGGAAACCGCACTACCGGTTTGACATTCCCGAATGTGCTGCAGACGGTCCGCAGTAGTTTCTACTGAGCGTACAAATCATCCCCACCGCGCGTAGTGCGAGGAATGGAATAGCTACACCGTCCCCTCGAGGTATCGTTTGTTTATACGGTGGCACACTTTTACAACATAGTTACATTTTATGAAAACATTTTGAATGCGTTTCCTTGTGATTTCATTTGGAAACTCAAACCTCTATGAAATTTTTTATATATTTTTTGTATATGTCTGCATGTGTATTCTAATGAACCGGCTTTCATTGAATAAAATCTAGTGTATTTCATAGTATGGTGTTTAAACTCTTTTCAGAGCTAAATTAAGACCTTTTTTTAAAGTTTGTTGACATATACCAACAACTTTTTATTATTTTAGGGCATGTTTCACAATAACAAAATACTTTATCAACATCAAAAAAATTTGTTAGAAATACCACATATTTCTTTGAGTTATTATACCGAATGAGTAAGAATTCTAGCAAGAAAATACGGGTTGCAAGTCCGGAGGATACAGGAGTCACAGACTTCCTGTAGTTGTAAGGAAGGTGCGTGCTTCGTTGTGGTAGCAGAGCAGTGACATTCCGTAGTAGTATCGGAATGTGGTATCCTGCGCTTGATTCAGGAAATGTTAAATGAATTGTCGTACATACACTATCTCCAAGAAGGCGACTCTCATACTCCTCGAGGGTGATGCGACACCTGCCACTTTCGCATTAAGCAGAAGAAAACTGCATCCGGTGCCGTCTCGTGCAACCTGGAATTATTGCTGCCAGGGAAGGCGGGTGTCTGCATTATTGCCTAGGGTCGCTTAATGGCACCTATACCTGACCACTAGAAAGGGCATTGAACTACTAAGTGATCAAAATGTACAGTGCCCAAAGCCAAAACTTCAGGTAAACAATCTTTTCGGACGAGGACATGGACACTTTGGTGTAAAACCCACAATGCACAAAAATTTTAATTAGGAGCATCTGACGAAAGGCAGGAGTAGATAGCGATCGTACCCGCGAGGACAGGGGACCAGGAAATCGGAGCTCGAAATAACCATCGAACTCAGTTGATGTCACAGGTAAAGATCTCGCTTGTCGGCCTGGCACATCCATGTTTGTTTGGATTACTGACTTTAACTGCCATGTTGTACGTGGATAATAATTACCAAAACCCAAGTGACCTTGAAATTTAAAAAATTTAGAAAAAATAATAAAGAATCCTAAAAGAGTTAAAAATCGAGAAAAATGTTCCTACTGACTTCTACAATCACGTATGTAGATGACCTTGACCTCAGCGAACTGAAACTCTAAAATCTAGAAAAATCGCAACAAAATTCTAAAAATGGAGGAAAATATTGTACTATCGAACACCGACCACCAAGTTGGATGTGGGTGACCTTGACCCCAATAACCTAGAAATCAAAAAAATATAGATCAGAATTGCAAACATCGAAAGAAACACGTACAAATCGAGGAACATATTTAATTACTGAATCCGACCGCCAAATATAAAAAATCTTAAAAATTCGTACAAACATAGGAATAACCAACACTACTTACCCTGACCGACATGTTGGATGTGGATGACCTTAATCCAATGTCGACTTAATTTAAAATAAAAAACGTAAAAAATTGAGAGAACATTTACATAACCAATGTAAAACAAAGTGAAACGTGAGCCTGAGGGATCGATCTCATAAAGATGGCAGGGTAAAGTCACTCGGGATAATGATCAACAGGTTCCTTTCGAACCCCAAAATAAAATTACTGGCTTTACATAACAAATATCCTCCCTCCCCTCCCCAACTGACACAAAATTTCCCATGACACCACTCGATGCGCCATCTCCTTTGCAATTTATTCTTAATAGCTTGATTACCCTCAACTTCCACAAATACCATCAACTCACCACCCGATTCTCCACCTTTTCTCCATTGAATCGCTATAGTACAACCTCCTCACAATTTATTTACAATAACTCGTCTCCTTTACTGTCAACCCTTGCCATCATCTAACAATACGACTCTCCCCCCTCCCAATTTCTGACCCACAACTCTACCCCATTCCTTTGGACACCCATCGCCTTCCTCTCAATCCCACTAGAGTCCTCTACTCCATTTAACCACTATAGTTCGACCGATTAGTCGGTTCCCCTCGACCCCTACTAATAAGTTGTCATACCTCATCTGATAACTCGCTAAAGTTCGAAAACCCTCCTCACACTAGAATCAATTAAACCAGCTTCAGTTAATCATTATTGCGAACTATTCCACCCGATCACTATATTTTATTGACTATTTCGTCGGCCCTCAATATCACCTCACCATTGCTCGTGAATGGCTCAGACCATACCAAAGGACTCACCAGCCAACCAGGTCAATCAAACAGCTAGCCCAGTTAACCATGCTGACCAATGCCTGGCTGCACTTAAGACTTACTCCGCCCAAGACTGACTACACCCAATACTGACTCCACACAACGCTGGCTCCTGCCGATACCAACTCCTGCCAAACTGACTATAGCAATGGCAAGATCAACTAGCAAGACCAACCGACCATTCCAAACATTTATACCAACATATGATGAAGACCAATCTCGAAACAAGTCGCATAATATGAATCTCATTGCTCAACTCATTTCGCAAAAAATTTCGCTAAATCTTCGCAAATCTTCGCAGTTTCAGGTGGACAGAGTCTCGGATGCAGAGAGTCTTGGGTGTAACTAGCCTTGGGAGAAGTCGGTCATTACTAGAGTCATTCTTGTTGGAGTTAGTCATTGGTCAGTATGATTAGTCGGTCTGTTTGGCTTGTCTGGATGGCTGGTAAGGTATGGTCAGCAAATAAAATTCAGTTTGAATGGCGGAGTCATACTTGGGATGATTCAATCTTGGGTAGATTATATTTTGGGATGAACCAGTTTCGGGTGGAGTCAGTTTTGGACGGAGACAGTGTTAGGTGTATTCAGACTTGTGTGGAGTCAGTCTTGCATAGCATTATTTGTTGGCCAGTATAGTTGGTCGTCATTATCTTTTAGTACAGATTGATGGACTTGTATATTGTTCTAGTCAGTTTTGTAAAAGTTTGTTTCGGCAGGGGCCAGCCTCGGGTGGAGTCAGTGTTGGGGGCAATCAGTCGTTAGCTAGTATGGTTGGTGTGTATTGTTTGTTAGTTGGTGTGACCAGCTTGTATCATCGTTTGGTATGGTTTTTGGTATGGTCTGATTGTAATGGTCAGTGTGTGTGACTTGTCGGCTAGTCACCATTATCCATTGTTATCGTTGGTACATCTTGAAAGGTGTTCGGCTGGTTGGCTGGAATTGTCGTTTGTTGAGGGAAGTTTATATGGTTTGGTAGTGTGGTTGTTTTGCATGGTTGGTTCGTATTTTTAGCTGGTATTGTTGGATTGTATAGCTGGTTCACCTTGTTGCCTGGTATGGTTGGTTCGTATGTCTGGCTAGTATGGCAATTCATATGGTTGGTTCGTATGTCTGGCTAGTATGGCAATTCATATGGTTGTTTGGTATGGCTGGTTCGTGTGATCAGCCTGTATTGTTGGTTCATATGGTTGGTCTGTATGAATGGTTCATATAGTCCTTCCATATGGCTGCATGGCATGGTCGGATCATATTCCTGGCTAATATGGTTGTATGTTTGGCTGGTGTGGTTGGCTTGTGGTAATGGTTTGTATAGTTGGTCTTTCTCATTGGTATAACTGTCTGTCTTGCAGGGCTGTTGGCCTGGTTGGGTGGAATGGGTGATTGGTATGTTCTTATAGCCAGTTGGAATTGTTGTTTCGTATAGTCTGTTAATATGACTGTTTCGACTTGTATGGCTGGTTCGTATGGTCAATTTGTATGGTTTTTATGGTCCTTCTGTATGTTTAGATGGTCTGGTCAGCTGGTAGGGCACGTTGATATGGTCAACTAGGGGTGAGAAGTTTTTACTAAGATTGGCGATGTTTTTACGAATATTTGTGAATATTTACGAAGATTTTGCATAGTTTTGCGAATATTTTGCGAAGATTTTATGCAGATTTTCAAAGGTTTTCAGAAGTTTCGCGAAACTTCTGCGCGAAGAGGTTAGCCACGGGATTCGTACTAGGTGACATTTTTAGAGATTGGTCCTCATTGTCTGTTGGTACAGATTGATGGCCTTGTCCATTGTTCTAGTCAGTTTTTGTGGAGTTGGTCTCGGAAGAAGCATATTTTGGGTGGAGTCAGTCTTGGCTGGGGTCAGTCTTCAGTGCATGCAGTCAGTCGTTGGCCGGTATTCTTAGCTTGTCTGGTTGTTTGATTGTCGTGGTCGGCTGGTATGGTCATTTGGTATGGCCTGAGCCAATCTGTGATGAGGGGAGTCAAAATTTTGCGAGTAAATAGATGAGGTATGGCAACTGATTGATGGGGTGGAGAGGAACGACTAATTGGTCGAACTCTAGTAAGTAAATAGAGTGATGAAACTAACTGGGGCGAGAGGAATTGAATGGGCGTCGGTGGGAGGAGATTGGCAAGGGGTCGGATGGTTATTGGGGGAGGGGGTGGAGAGTTGTGTGATGGGTTGTTTGGGAGCGTTGATGGTGAGGGAGATAAGATATTGCAAGTAAATGGTAAGGGGGTTGAGCTATTGAGAAATAATGGTAAGGGAGCGGAAAGCTGGATGGTGGGTTGGTGGCATATGTGGACGTTGAGGGTGATATAACTATTGTGAATAAATGGCGAGGGATGTTAATAGACGAATGGTGTGAGGTAAGTGTGGTTAGAGAGGAGTTGGGAAGATCGGATGTTTGTTACATAGAGACAATATTTCGCTTCAGGTGTTCGGCAGATTGATTGACTATATTATTATTGTATAATCGACAAAGGGATTCGAAAGGAGCCGAAGAATCAGTCACCTGCTGATCGTCGTAACAGGGCGTGTGTGCTCGGTCGCCTTTACGAGAATCGATCCCCCAGAATCACACACAACCAACTTTGTTTTGTGATATTTATGTAATTTCCCCCCTATTTTTTAGTTTTTTTATATTTATTTTGTTTTGTGACATGGGGTCAAGGTCAAGGTCACCACATCCAACATGACAGTCGGGGTGGTTAGTGTAATGTGTACCTATATTTTCAGGAGTTGTTAAACTTTTTTACTATTTTGTCTCGAATTTTCGAGATCAAGGTCACTAGGGCCAAAGACACCCACATCCAACAAAGTGATCAGATTCATTCATGTTTTATGTTCCTCTTTTTTACGAGTTACTTCAGGTTTTCCCGAATTTTTTCTCAATTTGAGTTAGGTCATTCGGGTCAAGCTCAATGTCACTCACATCTAACATGATGTATCTCACACATCTAACATGGTGTGCCACTAACATCTAACATGGTGGTCGGAGGTTAGTTATGCAATATTTTTTATCTGTTTTAGCATTATTACGATTTATATAGGTTTTCAAGTTTAAGGTCACTGGTGCCAGGATCAGGGTCACCTACATACACAATTATGGTCGCAGTAAGTAATGTAATTTTTCCTGGATTTTGATTTTTTAAATTTTTTTTTACTTTTTGAGTTTGTGTGGTTTAAGGTTGTTAGGGTCAAGGTCATCCACACCCAGCATGTGGGTTGGTGTTCAGTAATGTAAACAAACATGGCTGCGCCAGGCCAAAGAGCTCGACCTCAACCTGTGATATCAACCAATTTGGCTGGTGACATCGAACTCGGAACCATCTGTCCCGTGTCTTCGGACATATATTCACTATTTACTGGTAGGCCTATCCAGAAGTTCTCTCTGGTAACCAGTCATTGAGATTGGACTTATGTTGGAAGTGGCTGAAATTCTGCAATGAGTGGTCTATGCAGTGAACGGCGATGCAGTTTGGTGCTGGCGTAGACAGCTAATTGAAGTGGTGACAGCACTCAGCCAGACGACCGATGTATCTTATTTCGAGGGCCTCAGTGAAGATGTGGAAAGTCACCAAAGGCAAATTATTTTACCAAATTCTGGGTTGTGTCCAATCGAAGGTATCAGCTGTATGTGTCTGCACTGCTAGAGTAAATTGTATAGTCAGATGTTGTCAGGTCCCTCATACAGATAAACCCCACAAAGAAACAGGCGATGTAATGTGGCTTTCCTTGACAGGGAACTGAATTTCCTCCAAGTGAATATTCGCGCGAGCTCTATGCACTCTCATATCAGAAACTACCTATTAGCATAACTGACATGTTGTCTTAAGTAAATTCTACTGAAACAGGTTAATGATAAGTTATGATAAGGGCAAATTAAAAAAAATTACAGTAAAAAACCATTTTACCTACATTTCGCTAAAACGATTTGGGTTTATGTTTTGCTTAAAAGTTTCTCTATTAAAAATATTTCTACTGCTAACAAAGTAATATATTGTCATATTAAAACGGATTGTACCATTAATTCTAACAAATTTGTATGCTGCCATGAGCCATTTTATGAACTGATTGTTTTCTTGTACCATAATCGTATGAAAAACATTAACCAGTAGTATACCATTTCGACATTGTTATCATTTACTTACACTGAAATGATAATGATGTCTGCCAAATTAAAATCAACACATTTGTAAGATATCGCAATTTAATAAGTGTGACCATCTAGAGGGCTAGTGGATAGCTCCGGTGCGCCATCATTTTTCTGTTTATGTAGTGTTTCAAAAAGATTTGTTTGGAGAGCTGTTCCTCTGCATGAAAGGGGAAAGATAGTCATAGGCTGTTCACGGTAATGTGAGAACTTTAGAAATCAACATTCGAAATTCACTTCCCGCAACTGTATACATTTTCACATATGCAACGCTCACAGTAAAATTTGAGGCAAACTACAAGGAGTATTTCCCTGTCGTAACACCTTGTAGTGGTAATGTTGAAAATGCATGTCACCAGCAAATCAGCCATTTTGTCACATGCATATAAGAATAAAAAATAAGCGTGATTGCAACACATTTATGTATCATACTATTTCACTACTTCACTTGAATGATGAAACTTTCAAGTTAGCTCGCCTATTGTTTTGATTTTATGTTCCCTATCACCACGCTTTCATGTCAAATGCATTGTGTTTCACAACTGGTGTGATTTTAAATGGTATTTCATAACCCATAAATAAAATTAATAATAAGTAAAACGTTTTCTAACTGTTCTGGTTGAAGGGGTAATGTATTATTTTATTGCATTTTGCTATATTTCAACATAGTCTTTTGTCTAAAAAAATTCTTTATATTTCACGTAATACACCGAACTTGAAATCGTGTTCATATGCCGTTGAAGACAGTTTTGATTTTATATCGGGATAAACATCAAGAAACTTGGATGAATGCATTTTTTGTATTAGCGACATGTACTCTTAATTATGAGGGCTACAGTATATATGTATGTGATACTTACGTGGTTATCCATAAGTCAGTATACCAGTTGATACTTCGATATACATGTAACGGATTTTGAAACAACAATGCCACAAAAATGTTTTATAATGGTTCGTGAAAATGTTTTGGAATATTATTAACGCATTAATATACTCGTAGTGTTAACATCTGGCTGAACTGTTTAAGTCGTACGAACCGGTACATATAAACTGTGAGTAATCCTATATCTCACGCCCAACATTTAATGCAAGGTAATTTAGCGGAAAATCATTTTCAGCATTAAATATGCTATAGTGTGTTTTATATTTTTATTTTTTTCCATAGTCATGATTTTATTCCATCAATATTTATTCGTTTTTGGAATAAATTTTTTAGTTAGAAACAGTTTACATTAATTAAAACGATAATAATTTTGGTGAATTTTGTTGATTAAAATTTTATTCAGTATGTTCCTATGTTCATATAATGTAACGGAATGCTCTGTACAGCAGCCTTTCCACTGCCTCGTGTTCGGCAAACACGACGTCACTCGTGGCATCACGGTTAGAGTGCGTGTCAAACATCCAGCTGTGTAAACACCTTATTTGGCGTGTCAAGCATGCTGGGGACGAATGCTCAAGAGGCGATCCTTCAGGTACTTGTGCATTCACATCAAAGATGCCGACTCAGAAACCCTTGTCCTGAGTGGGAATGGACTGACCAGTGGAAACAACACCAGCGCAGTGAGGGTGTTTACAAGAAGAGCCGGGATTTCCCCCAACATTTAGACAATGCTACGCGACATCTGTATGCCATTACTGTAGACAATACCCAAGTCACTCCTGACCCCCAAAATGTTCTTTAATATGACAACTTGTTTTCACCTGTGGTTTTCACATGTAAATGAATTCGGCAAGGGTAACACGGAACCTTGTTGTTTACTACAAGTAATTGATTGATACTTAACATGAACATTATTAGTGTGTTATAAATACACAGCAGCTTCCAGCATTTTATAGCACTTAATTGTACACGAGAAGCTGTGGGGAAATGTAAATTCCTAGGCTTCTAGTAACTTAAAGAACACTGCGAAGATTACGTTATTTTATTTACATGCAACCAAAGTTTGATGATATAACTTGTCTTCAGTTTGGTAAAAAAAAAAACCGTTTTGAAATAACAACCGTTGTGTAGCAATCATTGGAACGTTATAAACGAAAAATTATTTACTCCTAAGAAAAAATTAGGTGGAAATTGTAATATTTTATATAATTAAAATATCTCAAAGTCAGTTGGCTTAATCAGGTTCTTTAAGGGACGGAGTTCTTAATTAAATAAAAGTGTGAATAATATTTCCTAATTTATTTACAATTACTGTAATCAAAATACACTTAACTCAATATCTTTAAAATAAATTGCTATCAATTTCTAATTACAATTAATAAATTCAATCATAAAATTTATAATCTACTAAAAGAAATTAATGAAATCAAATAACTATAATCCGTCTCAATAAACAGTGTATCAAATCCCATTAAAATATTTTATAAATGATATGTAAAAATTTTCAGTTCCAATATTTCTAGTAAAGTCCATATCACATGTTCATACTGTCCCACCTTATTTCAGCCAATATTCCACCATTTCGAAATGATCTAGAAAACTCCGAGCGCCCTTATACAATGCAGTCTTCAACTAGTCGGGTACCACGCTCACTCGTCCGTCCAAAACGCAGAAACACGTGGTATTTTTGAAGGGGAATTCTCTTCTAAAACCTCGTACCCTTCCTCGCGGTACAGGGATCACACAGACTGCACAAATTCTTAACATCCTCAAGACATTGAAACCAATAGAATCTCAGTCGTACTCTGTCGAGGGTTTTATTTACATCGAAGTGACCACATAGTGCTGTGTCGTGCAGTTACCTTAGCGCTTCTGGAATTCGGCACTCTGGTAAGACCGATTGTAAGTGACTTTGTTTCCCATCATTATTTTCCCAGTTCCTGTAAAACACACCATTCTTCAATACATGATATTTCCACTGTGTCCAGTATGCCTAGAGTGTCGGGCCTATCCAGGACATCTCCTACCATCTTGGTCGAAACCCTTCTTCTTTCCACTCCAATATTATATACATGGTGGGGTCCCTTAGCTGATAATTACTAATATTCGTATCATTCCATGTAAGTTATCGATCACAATATGCAGAGCCTTGCATTCTTGTCCCTCTTGCTTCCCATGATACACTATTTTTTTCCTTCTGGTGTTCACAATGACGAAAGAATGGTGCGCAGGGTCTCCTAGAAAGAGCATTCATATTGCTGTGAAGGTTTCGAAACTTGTGATATAATTAAAATAAATCATCTTGCATATGCTATATCCACAGTGCCTACACCATCGGTCTACCACTTGGCTACCTTTCAGATCCTCAAAAAGTTAGTTGATCACACAATGTTGGACAGGATGAGCAAGTTCCCCCGCTAGTGATGAAGGTAGTGAGTGTTGGATGTAATCTGAATTTGACGGTTTTAATTCGGATCGGTCCGTAAGGAAATCATTTGCTATTCTGCCATACTAGTCAGGGTTGCCTGGTCTTGGTTAGCATCATCTAATGCGATATACAACTCTCAACGTATGTGTAATATGCGCTGGTTGTTAAGTGCTTATAACTAGTTTCCTCTACATTTTATTTTTTTATATCTGTTTGCATCGGTATGTAGCAGTGTCGACCTAGTCGCTCCCCCTGCTTCACGACTCTGTTATAGTATTTTATTTTAGTGTAATGTGACATATGTTGCTTAATGCTCGCACATTATGTGTTCGTTGGTAGTGGAATTCGTGTGCCTATACACTGTAGCGTAGTTCGTTCGGAGGGCGTATGTGGGGAAAATCGTTTGCTATACTGCTGTACTAACCAAGGCTACCACGTAATTTTTAGACACATTATCTTGTCTAGCAACGACTGAGGCGATGTACAGCGCAAGTAGTTTTTGCTATATGTGTTGGTTGGTAGGTGTTTATAAATATTTACCTTTTTTTTTATTTCTTTTGGCATCAGTGCTTCGCAACAGTAATTATTTTTGATCTAAAATAAGGTACAGCGTTCGTTACTTGTGCAATATGCATCGGTTAGTAGAAGTTTATAACTATTTTCCTTTGCATTTTTATATCTAATCATAAATATGAAGCAGTGCCGTCGTCTCTTGCATGACCACTGGATTAAATACATTATGTTTAGTGGTAAACAAAGTAAGACAGTCGTTACAAGTCTTGTAATGTGTTTTCAAATTATCACCTTTGGTAAATAGTGTACTGCACTTGACATATTGTAGAACTTTTTTTCAGGTTGGTCCTTGTGAACATAATATATTTATCCATTTGATGGGTATTCCAGCTTTTTGCTAATGTTACTGTCGCAATAGCAACTCTGATATCGCTATTAGAGACAGTGGAAAAATCAGGTATTACTTGTTTATTGTAGAGTGTCTATACGACATCGTGCTCGCAGAGTACTTATGTCTATATTGACCCTTTATTATATATAATTATGTGACTAAATTTTTTCATGAATTGTATGGTTTTATGTGTTACAAGAGGTTCCCCTTAACCCGTGTGCTAGGCTGACGTTGTTAATTGCGACCTTTGGCCCTCACATTCACACCATACCGCCGTAGTCCCCCTGTTCTATAGGAACCGTCGAGTTCCAGCCCTCATTGGTGGTTGGATGGAAACCTCGTGCATCTGGCATTTTTTAAGCTACTTGCAACGAGTACAGCATACATGGGTGAGTGTTATGCATGATGCACATCGGAATTCGGTGATGTGTGTCGACACCTGTGCACCTAGCGACCGCCATCGGTGATGCAAAATATGTTGGCGTCCCCCCTAACAGGTGACACAGGAAACGAAGATGGCTGAAGACCACAGCAACCCTAGCAGACGATGGTATTTCACTCTATCGGTCGACTGGAGAAACGAAGATGGCGAGAGCAAAATTTGAAGCATCCAGCAGCCAATCAGATACAAGGCCTCTTTACAGAGCCTCGCACAGTCAATAAGGGAGTAGATATTCCCACATCAAAAGGAACAACCATGCTATTTAGTTTCTGTGATATTATCTACCACGACATGAAAACTTCACTTTTTAAATTACTTGTAGACTAGAATCTGCAGTCCTACATATGTGTTTTCGAGACTCAGCTTTCTTTCCAATGGCTGCAGTCCCGGTGTGTAGCCAGTCTTACTTCTAGGGTGGACAGAAGCGACATACTCTACCAACACCAGTTTATTCGAAGCGATATTTTAAAGAGGCATGCTAATATTTACAGCTTTATGTATTCAAACGAAATAAATTGTTATCTGGTACTGTATAACTGAATTCTTCTCATAAAGGGATATGCATTTGTAATATGTGATTCCGATGGTTGGTAAGGGCTTATAACTAATTTCCTTTACTTTTTTTTTATATCAGTTTGCATTAGTGTGAAGCAGTGTTGACATTATCGTTCCTGCACTTCTTAATGGAAATGTCTTCACCTTACATAATGTACAGCGCTCGATGCTCGTGCAGTATGCATTTGTGTATAAATGTATATAACTATTTGCTTTGATAATAATAATTTTTTTATTTGTTTGCTTCAGCGTATTGCAGTTTCTCTCTCTTGCGCAAATTATGGTTTAAATGCATGTTGTTTTTTATGTGCTTACAGTACTCGCACTTATCATGGCATGTATTCATTTAAGTATATATATAATTTAAAATGGGATAAATTGTTGCCTTGTACTGTATGACTGAATTCCTCTCATAAAGAAAAGTGTATGTGTGAATAGGCTGGTTTACCACCCTGAAGCCTGACATGTATCTTACGGCTACTTTTGTGTACCATCTTGCAATGGTGCTCGAGTCGCCGGTCGACATCCTGTGCTACCTTACAGATTCCGACTATGTTAGTTGATCGCACAACGTCGATTGGGTCGAACACGTTCAGCTGCTATTCTTGTGATTGTTGACTGTACCATAAATATGACGGTTTCATTTCAATCGATTCGTAAGGAAGACTTTTGCAATTTTGTTGTGCTGGCCAGGACGATCAGGTCTTGTTTATAATAATCTAAAGCAGCGTACAGCACTCGATGCTTGTGTAATCTATGATTGCAATAATTGGTAAGTGCTTATAACTATTTTCCTTTGCATTTCATTATTATATCAGTTTGCATCAATGTGCAGTAGTATTGTCCTTATCGCACCTGTGCTTCTCAGCTTCGCAAAAGTTTTTTAAGACGAACGTGACATACAGCGTTTGATGCTCGTGGAATATACATAGGATTTTAAATGCAATAACTGTTTGCTTGTGTAATTTTTTTTTTATCTGTTTGCGTCAGTGAATAGTATTAATGTCTCTGTCTCACGACTAATGGCTTAAATGTATGTTGTTTTGTGGCAAGCAAAGGAACACAGTATTTAAAAGTTGCATAATGTGTATCGCACTTGATGTATTGTAGTAATTATTGCAGTTGGCCCTTGTGATCATTTGTTCTTTCTCATGCCGGCATACATTCTAGCTTTTACTAAACTTCTTGGCATGATAGCAACACAGATATCATTATTATGGACTGTGACTTCATCGGGTATTTTTTTTATATATTATGACTTGTTATGACATCATGATCGTGATGTACTTGCAATATGCTAGCCTTTATTGTTTGTTAGATGACTGATTTTTCATGAACAAGGAGGGTTCATACACTTTACACTCGGTTACCCCTAACCTTACACTGTGCTGATGGTGTTAATTTATTTTAACGAGTATATGTTTTTCAGTAACCTGCGACTACATAAGTTTTGTTATCGGTACAATTGTATACTGCTTTAATTTTCAATATGTGACTTGTTGTTAAGGGTTACTCAGGATAACAGTGACTCGGACCGCCGGTCCTTGTGCTGGACGGCTGGTGTTATTCGTACAAATCATAGTCGATTTCGCAGTGCTGACCCCTCAGTGCTGTCCCCTCAGTGCTGACCCCACACTTCGACCCTTCAGGGCTGACCCCTCACTGCTGACTCCTCAATGCCGACCCCTCAGTGCTGACCCTCAGTGCTGCCTTCATGTAGTATCGATGCCGAGCAGTTCTGTTTAACAACCAGTCAGTTTTATATGGTTGCAATCATTTATATCACCAGCAAGCCAGACGAATACCAATCTATGTTGTAATTTTCTTTGTAGTAGCATGGAAGGAAATCGGTATGCACCTATTTGCTAGATGAGTGCGTGTAGGTCGATGCATATGTGTGTGCTTTTTCAGACTAAATATTCCTACATGCAACTGTAAATTTGCTACGCGCCTGTATGTATACATTTATTTTCTTTACATGCTTGGACGGTTGTTAGATGTTCCAGAACTTCAAAGGTTTGAAAATGCTGACCAACTATGCTGGTAACAGGACTTAAGACCTACTTAATCTTATCTCTTTGATTGCAGTCGGAAGTGATGAATGTTATATGAATTTGGTGTTCGTAGCTTCGGCTGGTAGGAAACATCGGGCAACTATTCTCATTAGAGGGCGTAAGGTGTCCTTGTCCCTACCACCCTGTTTTTCATCGTATGTGAGGACTATGATATGAATTTGGCGAATGTAACTTCTATTCTTATACGAAGGCATAAGGTGTATTTGACCCTGCGGTCCTTTTCGCCATCGGAAGTGATACATATGTGATAAATTTGGTGACTATAGCACTCGTGTGTGGGAAATGGTACCCAACTATATGTGGGTTTAGGGCGATCTTGACACTATCATCCTTTTCGTTGTTAGGTGGCGATTTCTATATTATGATTTTGAAGACTATAGCTTCAGTGGATGGGAAATTGTGTACGTGTATGCTTATAAGATGCTTTCAAGTTTACTTGACCCTACTACCCTGTTCTTCATCAGAGGATATATTTATGATACTCGTATGTATTTGATGCCTTTAGTTTCGGTAGGTGGGAAATGGTAAGCAACAATGCTCATAAGTTAGCTTAGGGCATGCTTGACCCTATGCCCCGGTTCATCGCCGGGGGCGATGACTATGTTATGAATTTGGTGACTATTTCTTAAATGGTTGGGAAATTACATCCAACTATGTTTATAAGTGTGTTTAGGGCCTACTTGAACCTGTGGTCCTTTTCATCGTGGGGCATGAAACCTATTAAATGAATTTGTTGACTATCTTAAATTGTTCGGAAATAGTATCCAACTATGCTAATAAGAGAATTTAAGGCGTATTTGTACCCGGCGGTCCTTTTCGTTATTAGGGGTTATATGTATGTTATGAATTTGGTGGCTGTATATTAGAGGGTTCCGAAATGACATACAAATATACTTATAATTACGCTTAGGGTATACTTGACCCTGGTGCCCATTTCGTAATCTATGGGTGATACCTATGTTACAAATTTGGTGGTTGTATCTTCAACTTTATGGAATTACGTATATTAAGTGCGCTTAGGGCACACTTGACCTTGCGGCCCTTTTTGTATTCAAGGTGGTGTTTTGGTTATGGATTTGGTGGTTGTTACTTAAACTGTTCGGAAATTACGGCCAACTATGCATATAAGTAGACTTAGGTCATACTTGACACTGCGGTATTTTTCGTTGCAGGGAGTGGTGCATATGTTATGAATTTAGTTACTGTAACTTAAAGAGTTGTGAAATTACAGCCAACTATGCTTATAAGTAGGCTTATGGCATACCTGACCCTGCGGCCCTTTTCTTTGTCGAGGGTGATGCTTATGTTTTGAATTTGGTGGCTTTATCTTGAACGGTTCGGAAATTACAGCCAAATATGCTAACAAGTAGACAAAAGGGCATAATTAAACCTGCGGCCCTTCCGTTGTAGGGGGTGATGACTATGTTATGAAGAGAGCGAGTGAGAAAATAAAGGAGATCGGGGGAACTCTGAGAAAAATCCACACACGAAATGAAAGAGAGTGAAGTGCGAACATCCGGTAGGAAGGAATGAGATAGAGCGTGAGAAAATAAAGGAGATCAGGTGGACTCTGAAAAAACCCCACACTTGGAATGCAAGAGCTAGAAATGGGGACATCTGGTAGGACTCTGAGAATCCCCCCAAATGGAATGGAAGGGCATGAGAAAATAAAGTAGATCGGGAGGAGTCTCAGAAAAATCCCCTCAAAGAATGCAAGACCGCAAAGTGGGGACATCTAATATGGTTGCCACTGGCCAGGAATGACAGAGCGAGAGGGGAAATCTAATATCGATGATGTTGACAAGTAATAACAGAGCAGGAAGTTGCATCATGAGGTCATCCAAGATGGCCACCGGCTTGTCCCCAGCCCCCAGCCCCTGAAACCCTCCACACAGAATGCAAGAGCGTGAAGTGGAGACATCCGGTAGGAATGAATGAGAGATGTGACAAAATTAAGGAGATCGGGAGGACTCTGAGAAAAACCCCCAACATGGAATGCAAGAGCATGGAATGGAGACATCAAAGAATGCTTCTATTGGCCAAGAATGACAGAGTGGAAGGGGAAATCCAAGTTGGCCAATGTTGATAAGTATGACAGAGCAGGAGTTTGCCATGTGATGTCATCGAAGATGGCCACCAGTTTTCCCCTTGTCACCAACCACCAGCCCCTGACGCAGAACATACATTTTATAATTACTCTCATTATTTATGCATATTCAATCTGTTTATTGTCATCAGTTCAAATGTCTGTCACTCACGCATCCAATTCAGTAATCACGCATGTCAGTCTCACACTTCACTGTACCAATGCTCGCAGTCTGCATATTTTACTCCAGCTGTTCAATCTCGCTGCCACTCGTCGCTTTGCTGGCTCGTCGCTTCATTGTCTTAGCACACCTTTCGTTTAAGCTCGCACAATCCTCCAAACTCTTAACTGTCGGTTTAAGATGTATCGCTGCACCAATCTAGAAGAATATGTGAACCCCGAGTCTCATTAAGAGTGGCTACGGCAATGACCATATCATACTTTCAACTTTTAATCTTAGAAATTCAATCCGCTGAATACCGGGAGTGCATGAGTCCTGATAGGCTTATCTGGCACACATGGTGGCTCACGTTTGTAAATCGCCACGCACTCCTCGTGTTTCCACTCTGCCCTTGGTACACTGTTTTGCTCACTCGAGCGGGATAGGGCAAGAGAAGCGATGCAGAACAGCAACTTGTTACAATATATATTTGATAGCTACTTGGTAACTGCTTTTACTAACCAGTGGCAGAATGTGAATGCAGATTCATGAATTACATAGTCAGCTAAGAACTATATTGTTAGTATTATTGTGAAATTGCGCTCATTTAAGTGTCGTTATTTAAATTTTATAAACAAATGTGATTTTCTCATAACAAAATATGAAGCAAAAGTTAGGCCAAAACTTTTGTGTTAGTAGTTGTATAATCCATGTGTCTGAACAGACTTTCATGAAACTTGCAAAGAGTGATACATTTTATGTCATAATAATGCTGTAAAAATTAGGATATTTTGGTTTCCACCACCAAGTTTCATGACAATTATTATATTATTCGCAAAATCGCAACTCACGCTATTGCTTATGTGCATGCCTAGTGTAGATTGAAATATATATTTGTAAAGTATTTGTACAATAATTCGTAGTGTTATGCACGGATTTCCACATCAAATACGGGCGCTGTGTTACCTGATTTTCGCGGATCCAGCACCATGGAAAGTGACCCACCTCGACCCTCTCCTCCTCATAGGCAGACCCACTAACCTCTACATCACCTGGCGGCTAAGGGAATGAGTGAAAGCTGACCTGGCTGGCATCTCAGCACCTCCCCCTTCCTGTTGGAAGAGTCGTCGACTTCAAAGAATAAGAAAGAATTTTCTGGCCATCATTTTCCTCGGCGCAACATGGCATGCGAAGAATGTTCTGGCCCAGGGCTGGCAGCATCCATAAATACTGGTGCAGCTGGAGGATCAGCACATTTTTATGGTAGCCATCTGGCTCAAGTGCAGCTCTCGGGTGAAGTCTGTTGAAGCAAAGGACATCAGCTGAGAAGACGGTCGATGGCGGAGTGTGCGAAACGCTGGAATACAAATGTGTGTGGTGTGGACGGATGAGAGGGTGTGGTACCCGACGGGTTAAAAGGCTACTGTGAATGGGGGCGATTGGAACCTAGAATATTCTAGAGTGATGAAATCTGAACTGGATTATGGTGGGACTGTATAGATGTGACTCTATTGTAATTATTGGAACTGTAAAATATTGATTTTTAACTCATAAAAAAATGAATAGATGATCTTGCATTCTTTATTAGAAAATTTTAATTGTTATTTAATAGCAATTATTTCTGTGACGCTATAGACGAATTTGCAAATATTGGTTCTAAATAAAGTGTCTAAGAAATGTATTGTGAGTCATTTATTGAAAAGAATTTTATTTGTAGTGGCTGTAAAAAATTAGGAAACTGTTATTGAATGTGTTATTTAATTAAATCCTTGATCCCTTGAAGAATCTGATTTTGAGAAATTGGAACACTGGTGTCAGAAGTGGGATGGTGGCATTAATTTGATAATTGATTATTTATTTATTAATTTGTTAGTAATTATAATATTAGGCAAAATAATTAGTGTTGTTTCGCAGTGAAAGATAGCTAGCAGAATAGCTGCATATGTGGAAGCTCTGTATGCTATAATTAAGGTCATAAGTGGTTAAATTAATAATGTTACAGAATCTGCAATTGTTGTAGATAGTGTTAATGAAAATGTAATCATTCAAATAAAATGTGTTAGTAAATCTGTAAATAAGAAAAGAGACAGTATTAACGAAGTGGTCGACAAAATGGAAAAGAAAATAGACAGCGTCAATGAAAATGTAGACCAAAAGGTAGAAGGTATTGGCAAGATCGTGAATAATAAAATTGACAGTATGGACAAGAAAATTGACCCTGTGAGCGAAAGAATTGACATTGTAAATTAGAAAGTATACAGTGTTGAGCTGGAAATAAAACAGGCAGTTAGCACTCTCAAAAAGAATGGCAGAAATTCTCACAATAACAAGGAAAATACTTCCTTCGACTGAGGAGGAGCAAGGATTCACCAACAGCAAGCCAACGAAAAAGAGCAAAATGGAGGTGTAGGTCGCCGTCGATGCAGCTGCAACAGAAGAGGGCCAGCGACTCTGCAGTGTGGGTATGCAACTACCAGGGATGGGTAAAATTATCGCGATAATCCTGCCCTGTCGTATGGACAGACTCCATAGCACGAATACTGGCACCAGCTCGCAATCGTTGCCGACTAGAATGGTTTGACTTATGAGCAGTGAGCGTACTACCTCGCTGATCTACTCAGAGGACTGGCAATGATCATACTGCAGTTCGTGCCAAAATTACATCTACTGGAGTACTCCACACTGGTGTTGGCATTGGAGTTGCATTTCGGTGACCGATACCTGCAACTTGCCTACCATGCACGCGATGTCATAGCAGTTGGCTTCTTCGCCGATGTTATCGCTGATACTGGGATGTGGCAAGCTGTACACCTGGCTGCGTTTCACACCATACAGGATGCCTTGGCCCAAGCATTGCAAGTGGAGTCAGCAAGACAGGCATCAGGGCCCCGATGTCCAGTGCGAGCAGTGATCCTTAATATAGACGAGGACGCAACTTCAACAGGACACTGAAGGAATTGCAGATGACGATGAGGGGCATCGCTTACAGGGTCCGCATTCCATAGACCCATCCCCCACTCGAAGGGCCCAAGGGTTGGACATATGCACAATCAGGCCATCTGAGAACCAACTACCCGCAATAGCAGCCACATCTGCAGTACCTAAGAAGCAGGCAGCGAAGGGCAGGAGAGAGAGCAACCTCTTCGGGAAACATGTAAGTATCGTACTTGAAGGGCAAAGGTTGGTGATTTCTGGAGGAAGGCCCAAATGTTGTTGCAGGTGCATATGGTGAAGCAAAGATTGCATTTCATATTGGTGGAGGGGAGCCTGAATAATGTTGCTTGTAATATGTTCGGTAACACAGGGACGACTATAATGGTGGTAAGACCAGATATCCTTGAGTCTTTCCCTAGTCATCCTCCAATGAGAGCAAGAAACACTCCTTCTTAACTACAGTAACATGCAAGACCACACCATTCAGAGGTAAGAGAAGGGTACTCTTAAAGCTTGTTAACCTCAGCATAGAGCACGACATTTACATAGAAGATATAGAGGACGAATGCCATTCGGGACTTAATATGTTACATAATTTAGGGGACTATAACGATGTTCGACTCGGGGTACTACGAGCAGGCAATACCAATTTGATAGTTTCAACAATACGAGGCTTGTCGTCGTCAATGAGCTGCCCAGTAATGTGCAGTCAGTCCACTGTACCTCCTGCTTCTAGAGAAATTGTCATTATAGGCTGATGCCATGGAAAATATGTAAGGTTGTTGGGCATATTCGAACCAGCCTTTAACTGTGGCATTATGCCACATGGTGACAATGTTGCAAGGAATTTCGTCTTTTCAAACTGCGACAGTTTGCCGGCAAGAATATTAAATTTATATATATATGATATTTCATCTTGAGGAGAGGGCCACAATGGAGGTTTCAAGGTAAATATCGCAGGTACTTTCAAATATTCCTGAAGCTACTATGTTACAAAATACCGAATGTCCTCTACAAGATTCTCTAGGTGAACTGCTAACAAACACTATGGAAGAACTAATTTTGCATGCCTTTACATCAACACAGGGAATTCCAGGCCCGTGAAGCAACCACCAAAGCGACAACCACTAATTTAAACGAGGTCGTTGAAGATATTCTGAGGTAGATGAAGGAGTTAGATGTGACAAAACCACCTGTTAGTTCATGGGCTTCTCTCTTTGTGCTTGGTAAACAGAACATTTTCTCTATATGTTTCGGTTTTCATTTCCACTAACGTAATAATGAGACCAAGAAAGATTCCTAGCCACTCCCAAACACAGGCGACACACTGATCAGCTAAGAAGGTTTACAGTGGTTTCCCACTTTGGATATGAAAAGTTGGTTCTTGCAATACGACCTCACACCAGAAGACAGAGAAAAACTGCCTTTTGTGTACAAGGGAAAGAAGCTTTTTCATTCAAGTTTATGTCAATAGTATAAGAATGATCCTTCTCGTGCAAACATCATGCATCAGGATTCAGGATTCGTCCATCATTTTGGATTTTGTCAATTCCTGCTCTGTCATTCCGGTAGGTCAGCAGCCATCATTGACAAAATTACTTGTTTTACCCCAAAAATTACTTCCGAAATCAATTATTTTACAAAAAAAATCGCTTTTCCACCAAAAAATTTTCAAAAAAATGGAAAAATGAAGAAAGCGGATCCGAAGCTTCTCGAAGCAAGAGCCGAAAAGTCCTCAGACGTGCAAGAGGATTCGAGGCTCTTAGCAGATGAGCCACTTTATCCTCAGAGCAATAAAAGAGGTTTCGAGATTCCCAGCCAGGTCCAGCAGACGGGAGGATCAGAGGACCTGGATCGCCAACCCCGACCTCCATCCTGCACCTGCCACATCCAAAACCCCTACCACCTACAATCTCTTCACCCCGCCTCGCACCCTCGCCGGAAACCAACCCATAGTAATTATTTTAAAAAAATCGCAAAAACCCAAAAACAAAACAAATAACCGAGAACAATAACATTAGATACCCTTCCCTTGCTCACCCCTCCACCAACATCCCCTCATCTGATATTCACCCCCACCTCCTGGCGATTATAATAAAATCAGGAAAATAAAAAAATCTTAAACTATAGGAAAATATAATGTTAACCTCACACACACCCTGTCATCCTAACCAACCACCTTCCATCTCACCACAATACACCCAGTCATACAAATTAGATAATGATAGCAAAAATAAAACCGAAAAACTGATAATAAAAATAGAATGTAATATAACATTAACCACACACACTTCCCACCACCAAAACATCACCCCCACAACGGCGGAGCAATTATTAGAAAATTGAGAATAAAAGCCAAAAAAATTCTTATAATCGAAGAACATTTAATGTTACCCCACCATCCCTCTGCTCCTCACACTACACCCTAACCATCAACCCCTATCCCTACCTTCCAACATTTCAGTCCCAAATAACGAAAAAAAATCCCAAATGACATTGATTCAAATAATTAAGAAATATCACACATTGATGACCCTCGACCAACATGTTGGTTGTTGATGACCTTGACATTGACCCCAACAATCTTGAAAACTAAAAATATATTTACAAAATTGAGAAATTTTAAGAAACGAATTTAAGTTAAGTAACATATTTAATCACTGAATTAACACGCATATTGTATGAAGAAAATATTGAGGAAAAATTACATACCTAATTCATAAACCAAGTAGGATGTGTATGTGTGAAACTGAGGGTTAGATTCTCGTAAATATGGCAGAGCATAGCCACTCCCTAATACGACAATCAACAACCGACTGAAACTCCGCCTCTTTAATTCATTGGTTATATAGCCGACCAATCTTCCAACCCACAAAGCAAATTATTGACTTTACATAACACACATACCACCCACCCACACCCATGCCCCAGTCCATCACACATCTTGTCGCTCCATTTCCCTCGCCATTTACTAGCCATAGTTCAGCCGCCATCAAAATACACGCAAGTCACAACCCACCGATATATTCTAGCCTACCCCCTTCCCCTTTACACAAAAAATCGCCAGAGCTCGTCCTCTCACCATACAACCTTTGAAGCGTGCTTCGTAGGTCTCTCGTTCCATTATTAGCATTACTATCACGTCATGAATGCCTAGCGAATCAGTACCCACCGATGCAGCAAGACGTATTGTTGGCAACACTTGCTGGCTCTCAAAAGACGAATCCTTGCTGTTCTGGATGTGGTTCTTCAATGTAACACCTTGCATAAACTGCATATACCCCTTCTCGTAACGCTCCATCGTATGATTTACCTCGTCGGCTGCGAACTTTTTATGTAGTGTAATAAGAGAAGGTAACGAAGTTAACACATGCTGTTTCGAGTCAAGTAAAGGCATATTACCATTATACATACTAGTGTATCTCTTTAAATTATAGCTTCTACCAAATGTACCACACTTGGTACATTATAGTTATTCAGAGGTCGCTCATTTTAAACATTGGCTTTAATCATGTAAATAAGCATGGTAGCGTTTGCTGAAGATTTTTCCACACTAGCAACACTGTTTTCCATTAAATTTTCCAGCATTGGGAGAAAGTGCATTCATAGAGGTAATCTCTACATGACACACTGTACAATCATTGGCTTGTGCCATCTTCATGAAAAAAAAAACTAATTCCTTTACACAGTGGCAACATGTGTATCTACTTGTCCCAGCTATTGCTATATTTATTTGTGTCTATATATATATATATATACATAAAAAATAACTAATACATTTCATTAGTGATATTTAGGAATTTTTATACCTCTGTTCAACCAGATATTTAATCTAGCTCATTGATCACATTACCATGCAGTTATATAGTCAACAGTTATATCCAAGTAAGTTTTTTGCTCAGCTTTAGCTCATTGTCACACTTAAAGCAGACAGTCGACTACTTCCAGACCAACCGCTCACAATACTGACCCTTAAATTACATTTAAATTACACCTAAGTGACCCTTAAATGACTCTTAAACATCCCTTAATGACATTAAGTGACCCCTAAATAACCCCTCCTGCTCCGCAACTGACCCCTAAATTACCCTTCTGCTTTCTAAATAACCGTTAAATTACCTCTTCTGCTCCAAATATGATCCCTAAATTACCTCTCCTTTTCCACAAATGTCCCCATCTGCTCTGCAAATAACCCCTTCCTCTCCACAAATGTCCCCATAAAGATCATTCCTGCTGTGCAAATGACCTCTAATGACCCCTAAATGACCTCTAATGACCCTTTAATTACTCCGAAATTATTCCCAATAACTCATAATGCCCGCTTAATGACCCCTAATGATGACTAATTACCCCGGAATGACCCCTAAATTGCCCTTAATTTTGGAGCAGATGGAGCGACCGTGGAGCTAATGTGGAGCTGTTGTTGAGCTTGCGGAGCAGATTGCAGATAATATTAAGTGTGTAGAGCTGAATGCGAAGCATGTGTAGCTGAATGCAGGGCTTGCAGAGCGGATTGTGGAGCATGCGTAGCTGATTGCGGAGTTGATTACGGAGCATACTGAGTGAATTGCGGAGAATTCGGAGTAGATAGCAGAGCATACGGTGATGATTAATGGAAAGATTGGGAAAGATTAATTGAAAGATTGGCTCCTGTAGACTGACTCTTGCATGTGATGTCTCTGCGCCTGCATGTGATTGACCAGCTGCAATCACATGGGAACTAGGTGATTGGCTGGTCGATGTCCGCACAATGTCTGATTACTGTCATATGATTACTTCAATGTTAACATGACATCATAGGGCTTGTATACATGTATGTATATTAAAGGCAGTTTTGGGGTCAGCTGAGAGGTTTAGTTTCACAGCAGCTAACATGAAAGGTGGATCATCTCGGGTAGCTTCTTCACTAGTTTTCTTTTTGGGCGAACGAGTATGTGAGTTTTCTCAGAGTGCTCCCATTTTTTACATATGAATTGTGTGGTAGAAGGCCTTTTGTGTGCACAAAGATAGTCTCTTTACTGTAATACAAGCTGACAGTATATGCTTATTATATATATTTAGCTATCAGGTGAGTTCTCGGAACTCATATTTCTTTATTCCAACTCCATTTCGAAAATCTGTAATTTTCGGCCATTTTAAATGTTATTTTTCCAATCATCGTTATACATGCATGCATGATGCAGGACTTTGACTAACTGCAGGACTTATTTATTCAATATTATTTATTAATAAATCTTTATTTCTCCAGTTTCAAAAATTAATTTTTTTCATTTAATTTATATTTGTACATACAGTACAATATCACTATATGCAATACTTTTTAATTAAATTGATTTAATTCTGTGCCTTTGAAAACTTAAATTTTTTTCTGGCAAATAAGGTAAACATGCAATTAAACACACTTCTTATTCACAGGAATTTTATTGTTCAATTTATTTTATATTTTACAAATACACTAGCACAAACACGTGAAAAAAAATTACAATACTTATCTATATAGGTTTGCACACTTAAAATTTTCACCTCGGTAATGCGTTAAATATTTCACATATGCACAAAACGACATGTATAGGTTACATTACATCGAAGGGAACAGCTGATACACATAATGTATTTATTTTAACTTACATATTTTCAAAATATGAGTCAACCTCCTTTTTGTAAATAGGAACCAACTATGTTTTTTATTGCACATGTTGTGGTAGCTATGTCTAATAACAACTGACTACTTTACTGACTGTTTGAATGTCACTGATAAGAGTAAACCTAAGCAATGTATGATGCACCCAACCTTATGTCTCCTTCATAGTGTTTACATAAATTGAACGTCGAACACACCCATACCACACTGCCTAATACAACCCTTATTTCTTCAGCGCTGTACTGGACAACCAAACTTCACGGCGATGACTTCCTAAATTGTCTGGAATACTGCCAGTGGGTTCTGCAGTAAGGCTATGACTTTATAATTAGAGTTCTGTTTACCGATGAAGCCACATTTGCATATCATGGGAATTTAAATCGACAAAATATGCATTACTGGGCAATGGAAAACCCACATTCGCTTAGCCAGGGGGATCATCAACGTCAGTGGAGCATTAATGAATGGTGTGATATTGTAGGACTACACATCATTGAATCGTATTTCATTGATGGTAAATTTAATGGGAGAAAGTACAGGTGGTTCTTAAGGCGTACATTACCTGTACTGATGAAATACCTACTACTGAATTTGCGTCAAATAATGTGGTATAAGTATGATGGATGTCCATATGGCCATAGTGACAAGAAATGCAATCAACCAAAAATTCCGACATCGATGGATAGGATGAAGTAGTCGTGTTCAGAGATTTCGTGCGCAATCGTCTGACATTACCTCGTAAGATTTTTTTCTCTGTGGACATTTGAAAATAGTGGTGTATCAGCAGGTTCCAACAACAGTGGACAACACGAAAGACCATATTACAGCTGCATGTGCTACAATAACACCAGAAACACTGACAGATATGATGAGTCAATCAGTGATGGAGCATGCACACAGGTGTTGCCATGCAAATGTCAATCTCTTCTAAAATGAATTGTAAATATTGTGCTGTGATAAATCTGATTGCACACAAGAGAAACAGTAGTTTCTTTTGTGTTTTTGCGAATAATTATATTTATTGTGTATTGTACACTAACTATGTAATCACTTTACCAGGTGCACCATTTCAATAGTGTTAAAATGTACAGTTACACAATGTCTGTATTGGCAGTTTTGCTATTCACACTCGTGTTATCATTCTGCGAAAATAATCTGTAACTTATTACACCAACACAATGAGCAGGGCGGATTATGTAAGTAACTGCATGTTTGAGGTCATGGTACCGAAGTCACAAGAGTCCTGCTTGCAGCAAACATGATATTGAGGTACTGATGAGAAATGCACTTCACCTTTACAGGTCTTTGCATTTCTAAGTAATCTGTCAGTACAATTGAACTGTTTACCGCAACTGACACAAATATGACATGCGACAGGGATTCTTGACACAATGAAGTCTTATATGATGTCATACATTGTGGCATAGAGCAAATGTCTTATCACTAAAATAATACTGATTTTGGCTTAGCGGTTCAGACAAAGACACTGAAGGACCAGTTCAAGAAGTAAGTACTGGAGCTAAAGAAGCAGGTAATGCTGGCAATTGTGTTTTAGGTACCACAGCCGAAAAGTTCAATGGCTCCATTGATGATTTTGTAGGCACCACAGTCAAAGAAGTCGATGGTACTGTACCATCTGTAGATGATCGTGCTGCACTGGTGGCCGTATATGCTGGTAGTGACATAGGTGTCACAGCTGAAGTCGAGGGCACCATACGAATCTTAAACGATGGTACGGTACTGGTGGCATTATATGCTGCTAGTGAATTAGGCATCTCAGCCGAAGAAGTCGATGGCGTTAGTAAAACAGGAAACATCTCATTCGAAGAAGAAATCGATGGCGAGACCTGACGGTGGTTAATATCTACTCCACTTTAACGTAACTGGCCATGGATTACATAGTGTAGAAGCTAGCCGAGACGATCCACCTTTCATGTCAGCTGATGTCAAACTAAGCCTCTCAGCTGACCCCAAAACTGCCTATAATTTAAATGTTTGCAAGCCATATGACATCATGTATAAATTTAACCAATCATATTACACCAACAAAATATTGCGCGGACATCGACTAGCAAATAACCGATTTTCCATGTGATTGCAGCTGGCCAATCACGCGCAGGCACTGAGCCATTACATGCAGGAGTCAGTCTGCTGGAGTCAGTATTTCCATCAATATTTCACAATCTTTCCTTCAATAGGTACCACATGATCTGCAAATTGCTCTGCATGCTCCGCACATTCTGCAGTCTGCCCCGCACACACCGCAATCCGCTCCGCTCGATCCATAATCAGCTCCGCATGCTCCACAATCAGCTCCACACATTCTGCAATCAGCTCCGCTTGATCTGCAATCCACTCCATGTGCTCCACAATCTGCTCCGCGCACTCCACAACAGCTGCACATGCTCCACATGCGCTCCACAATCTCTCCACTTCATTCACAATTAGGGGTCATTTAGAAGTGATTCTGAGTATATTAGGGGTCATGCGGTGTAATTTAGGGTTAATTAGGGGTCATTAGGTGTCATTTTAATGTCATTTATGGGTATTCATGTGCCATTAGGGATAAGTAAGTGTTCATATAGGGTTATAAGTGGTCCTTAGGGGTTATCTAGGGTTCAGTCTTATAATGGGTCGGTCTGGAAGTAGTCAGTTGTTTGGTTTGAGTGTGACCATGGCTTCAAGCTGAGAGCAATAGCTAGGACAAGTAGAAACACATGTTGCCAATGTGGAAAGAACTTCGGTTTTTTTCGTGAAAATGGCACAAGTCAATAACTGTACGAAGTCTACTGTAGAGATTACCTCTATGAATGTATCTTCTCATATTGCTGGAAAATTTAATGGAAAACAGTGTTGCTAGTGTGGAAAGATCTTCAGCAAACGCTACCATGCTTATTTACTTGATTAAAGCCAATGTTTAAAATGATCGACCTCTGAATAACTATAATGTACCAAGTCTACCATTTGGTAGAAGCTATAATTTATAGAGATACACTAGTATGTATAAAGGTAATGTAACTTTGCTTGACTCGAAACAGCATGTGTTAACTTCGTTACCTTCTGTTATTACGCTACATAAATTTTCGCAGGCGACGAGGGAAATAAAACAGTGGAGTGTTACGAGAATGGGTGTATGAAAGGTGATACAGTGAAGAACCACATTAAGAACTGCATGGATTCGTCTTTTGAGAGCCAGCAAGTGTTGCCAACAATACGTCTTGCTGCTTCGGTGGGTACTGATTCGTTAGGCGGTCATGACGAGATAGTTAATGCTAATAATGGAATGAGAGACCTACGAGGCACGTTTCAAAGGTTGTATGGTGAGAGGACGAGCTCTGGCGAGTTTTTGAGGGGGAGGGCGGGGGCTTGAATATGGTGGTGGGTTGTGACATGTGTACGTGGATGGTGGCAGGACTATGGTAAGTAAATTGCGAGGGAAGTGGAGCGAGGAGACGTGTGATGGCCTGGGGCATGGGTGGGGGTGGGAGGTTTGTATGTTATGAAAGGTTAATAATTGACTTTGTGGGTTGGAAGATTGGTCGGCTATATAACAAATAAAATGAAAAGGTGGGGGTTCAGTCGGCTGCTGTTTGTCGTACTAGGGAGTGGCTGTGCAGTGACATCTTAACGAGAATCTAACCCTCAGTGTCACACACACATACAACTTGGTTTGATAAAATTTATTTGTAATTTTTTCCTCAATATTTTGTTATATTTGTTAAGATTTTTCACATTTTTTTCCTGATTTTCTGAGTTGAAGGTCAATATGGTCAATGTAATGGCCGCAAACATTCAACATGTGTGCCGGAGTCAGTCGTGTGTTATGTTCGATTATTTTTTCATTTATTCTAATTTTTAAAATTTTTTTTGTGATTTTTGAATTTAAGTTCATTCTGGTCAATGTTAAGACCACTGGCATCCAACTTTGGTGTTTGAGTCAGTGATGTATTATTTTCCTAGACTTTTATTAGTTTCTTTAGATTTTTACAATTGTTTTTCCATTTTTGTTTTTAAGGATTTTGGGGTTATTGCCAAGGCCATCAACTACCAATATGGCGGTCGGAGGTCATCAATGTATAATTTTCCATGATTTTCAGAATAATTTTTTTTTGCTCTTTTTCTCGTTTTTTTGACGATTTGAAGGCTGGAAGGTAGGTGTAGGGATTGATGTTTAGGGTGAAGGTGATGAGAATGTTGTTATGGGGAGGGGTGGGGGGTGTAACATTATATCTCCTTCAAAAATATTTTGGCTATTTTTCTCATTTTTATTATAATTGCACGGTTGGAGAGGGGGTGAGGTTAGAGTGGTGGGATGAGTGTGACGTAAACGTTATATGTTCATAGATTTTTATAATACATTTTTCAGTTTTCTTTTTGCTATCTTTCGCTAATTTTTATGACGGGGGGATTTTGGTGAGGAGATGGGTGATTGGTTAGGTTAGTGGGTAGAGTGTAAGGTTACCTTTATATTTTCCTCGATTTTTAGAGTTTAAAATTTTTTTTTTCAATTTATAACAATTGCTAGAGGGTGGAGAGTTGGTGAGAAGATATGACTGGAGGAGGAGCAAGGAAAGGGGCCTAATATTATATGTTATTTGGTTTGTCAGTTTTGTTTGCGATTATTTAAATTAATTGCTTTATGGTTTTAGGGGCGAGGAGGTGAGGTGAGAGTGAAAAAGTGTTAGATGAGGGGGAGGGTTGGAGGTAGACGAGTTTGGAATTGGCAGTTGGAGGATGGTTGTCGGTGGAGGGGAGCCAGGTCCTCTAATCCTCCCCGGTCCACTGGATCTGTCTCGGAGTCTCGAATTTTCTTTTACAGATGCGAGGATCAAGTCGTTTATTCCGATAAGAGCCTCAATTCCTCTTGCACTCCTGAGAACTTTTCGGCTCTTGGCCGAGAAGCTTCTGATCTGCTTTCCTCGTTTTTCCATTTTTTTGGAATTTATTTTGGTGAAAAAAAAATGTTTTTTTATGCAATTATTGATTACGAAAGTGAATGAAAAGATTTGGGCAGCTCTTGACAACAAGGTCTTGAGAGCCAATGAGGGTGATTGAGATGAGTATGGATCTGCGCCGAAATGAATGAGCAGGAGAAATGGGAGATCCCCTAGAAAACTCGCTGGCCAATGACATAGTCTAGAACGATTCCCACTTGCAAAATCTGGTGACCCGGCTGGGGACTGAACCCGGTTTGCCATGGTGGGAAGCGAGCAGTCTAACTAACCACTCAGTGACCGTGGCCCCAATTTCAGAAGTGATTTTTGGGGTAAAATTTACAATTTTGTAGAAGATGGCCACCGACCGACTGGAATGACAGAGCAGGAGGTGATGTCATCCAAGATGGCAGACGAATCCTAAATCTTGATGCATGAAGCATGCGCCAGAAGAACCATACCTTTACTACTTATGCCTTTTGGGCTATTCAATGTTCCTACCAACTTTGAACGAATGATGGAAAAAGTCCTACCTTAAAACATTTGCCAGGTATACCTAGACGACATCGTGGTCACATGGAGGACATTTGAAAATCACCTGATATGCCTAGAATCTGTGCTTCTCAAATTAACCGCAGGCAACCTGAAATTATTCCCTAAGATCATGTGGTTTTGGCCCATAGGTTTGAAACAGACCCAAAGAAGTCCATAGCAATAGTTGATTGACCTCCACCAACTGACAAGACTTAAGTGCGATGATTCCTGTGCTTATGTGGTTCCTACCATCGATTTGTGGCTGCTTTCGCACCGGTCACCAAGCAACTGCATGATTTGTCCCCCGAGTGTCATGTTGCTTTCAACACACTGAAGGAAATTCTGATATTTCCCACAGTGCTGGCCTTCCTGGGAATTAAGTGAGGGTGTGTTCATTCTGGATACTGATGCAAGTGATGTAGGCATCGGTGCTGTTATATCTCAGATCCAGGATGGAAAGGAGAAGCTGCTGGAATACTTCAGTAAAGTGTTTCAGAAGCCTGAGATAAATTGCTGTCCGACATGAAGGTAGCTTCTAGCCGGGGCGAATGTATTTGTACACTTGAACACTTTGGCTACAAAATTTCATGAAGCCCGGAGGTAAAATAGGCCAGTAGATACAGCATGTGCAAGAATATGACTTTGAAATACATCATAGGTCTGGATGCGTTGAGAGCAATGCAGATTGCACATTCCAGGAAACCATGTGAACCATTTTGTCGTCATTGTGAATGCCAGGAGGAAAGGAGTGGGGTATCGTAGAAGGCAACAAGGACAAGAATTCCAGGCTCTTGATATTGGGTTAGATTATATACATGTGATGATAAGGACATTGGATGTGATTAGTTAACTGACCCCACCTTGCATCCAATACTGGAGTGGAAACAAGCTGGGTGTCAAACAAGAGGTGAAGATATATCCAGTCTGGACCAGTCTCAAAGCATACTGGACAAAGTGTAATTCCCTTGTGCTGAAGAAACGTGTTATTTACAGGATTTGGGAAAGTAATTATGGGAAATACAGTCACAATTGTTCATTCCTTATTTCAGAATCCCAGAAGTGCCAATAGAACTGCATAACACAGCAGCAGATAGACACTTCGGTATAAATAAGACTCTCGGCAGAGTTCAACTAAAATTCTATTGGGTGCATTGTCAGGAAGATGTTAAGTATTGGTCCCGCCTGGGTAATGCCATTACCGCAAGGAAGGGTTCGACGATTAAGGGATGAGGCCCCCTTCAAAAATACAGTGTTGGCACCCCATTTGAGAGGTTGGCAGTGGTAATTTTTGGACCATAAGAAGTCACTGAGATGGAGAACTGGTATCCTCTGGTAGGGAAAGATTACTTCTCAAAATGGCCTGAGGTGGTATCACTTGAAAACCAAAGATGCTGTGACAGTAGATGATGTACTTGTAGAGAATGTGCGACACTACTGGAAAGGTTTTAACTGCTACGAAACATTACATTACAAAATAAATAAAATTGCATTTTGTTAAAACTGTGGCACAAATTATTACAACGGTGGTCACTGGAATATCGTATTATCGTATTAATGTCAATATAGAACATTAATGGAAATCACCACGATTACATACCACAAGGAAATAAAAAAAAATAAAGTTATTAAATGGAGTAGAAAACTTTGTATTTAGAATAAAAAATATATATTTTGACGTAACATTACTTTCTAGGCAACAATCAATCAGAAAAAAAAATTAATCAATTGTTAAACAATATGGAGTCTACAATCTTTTCAAGATAATCAAAAAACTGTGAATTCAAAGTATTAGGGCCCCTCACATTTGGTAATTCGAGGAAAATAAGACATTTATATTTTTCATTAAACTGGTTACATTTAAAAAATCATATTTCAGTAAATAAAAAATAGAAAAATTTGATTTGAATTCTAAACTATATTGAAGTCCATCTGTGCGACATATAAAAAAATATAATTCAAGTAGTAAAAATGTTAAATATTAAATTCATATCTGTGCATGAAAAGTCTCCCTGCATGCAGATGTCACCATGAGCCACAGTAGCTGGTTGATTCCATGACAGGCTTGAGCATGGCCATCCCAAAATTTTGATTCAGAAGTACCACAGAATGAGAAGACAACAGTTACGGTAACAGAAACTTTAATTTCGATAAGTACTTGAAATACTTGATTTAGTTGAAATACATTAATTCCTTGAATTCCTTGAAACCTCTGTAATGACAGAGACAGGACAAAAAAATTGGAATTAGTCATGGGACCTAAAGTATTACAAAGATTAAACGAAACCCATTGTCGTAGAAATTACACAAAAGGATGGTTAAGGAGAAGTTTACGTTTAGTTGCACATATCCACACACAGCTGGTCATTAATTTAAAGAAAACACTAGTCGCCTAGGTTGCGCTAATCTATAATTCTTGAGAAAGTTGCCTTTTTACACATTAGGTAATAAACACGCACTCTGCGACTACATCTCCGAGTATGTAAGTTGAGCTTCTGCTGACAGCGAGATGTGTCATGTTATCAGCGAGAAACTGGTGATAATGACCCTGGAACGGTGCGTCCCACGTGGAGTGGTACACGAAATAGTGCGCCCCAGACGAAAGGATACAATAAGGTGTAGTTATCTAACTGCAGATAGATGGCACTGGGATGCACCAAAAATCTGCTCTGGATGGTGCAAGGGGCACATTTTTCCGTGGCGATACTTACAGATCATGGGCACAGCGGATAAATTACAGTGCTGGAAAATGGGCCTGCAAGAATACGAAGCAACAAAAAGAAGAGACACTGTAAGAAAAACTCTTACGCCAACATATGCGCATAAGATGACAGATACATAGCCAGCAGGCGTCCTCACAACAGGTCTGCTGTGCTGAGCTTTCTTGTCTGTGTGCAGCTTATTGGGGCATAAAACAGAATTATAAAGCCCTGGGAAAATTAATAAAGTCACCACAAATTCATTAAGCTCGGCTCTCAAGACCTCGATTTTAAGAGCCGCCAAAATCTCTCCATTCTATAAAGTTATAATTCCCAAATACTATCTTTAGGTGAAAAACGTACTTCCAAAATAAATGCTACACAAAAATACTAAATCACAATAAAATTAAACTACCAATGTGCTTATGTAAAAACGGCACACATGTTTGCCCCAGGCTTAGGGTGTCACTCGAGCATCATTTTTATCGTTGACGAAGTTTTTAAACCACTGGTTTACTAGAGGTAATGAAAGTTTTATATATGCATGAGACTCATAGCACAGCATACACCCATAGTGGCATGGCATGTTCGAGATACTAAACCGTACCTTGGAACAGTACTTAGCGATGGAAGACAACCATAAGGATTGGGACTACAAAGTACCCTTATTTCTCATGGCATACCGTTCTGTAGTCCACGAGTCAATACGGGTAACACTTTCAAAGATGCTGTTTGGGAGAGAACTCCGCCTCCGTGGTGACCTGCTTTTCGGATGTCGAGTGGAAGAAGAAGCAGCCACTTCAGAATATATTAGCAAACTACATCAGATATTAATTAAAATCCATGAGTTTGCCCAGCATAACCTTAAAATCAATAGTGACATAATGAAAACTATACATAACCAGATAATATGTGAAGATGTTTCAAGAATGACAATTAATGTCGCTGTACAACCGAAATGGGGGAATGAATATTTTCTAAAACTACCAAAATGTTAGGAAGGCCCATACATCATCCTAAAAAGTTCAATAATGTGTTCTACCATATTCGTCAACAAGTCTCACTAGCGAAACCTTAGGTTGCCCAAATCGACTGACTGATCCTCTATTAAGGCCGATAAGATGGAGAATATGTTTGGGATGAACAGACTTGTGGATGTGACCATTTAATGAGCGGCCAATCTTGATACAGTGATGGGTGGCTCACCGCTACTCGCTTATACGCCTATGCAGACCCACCCGCTGCTTTATCGCCTGGCCAGCACACGTAATGATTGACAGCTCACCTGGAGTGATGTCAGCCCCACTCTGCTGGAGGAGTCGACGACTTGAGAGCATGTGTAAGAACCTTCCAGCTTACTGTCCCCCTCTCTGTGTATCGATGTGTGAGAAAGATGCTGTGTCAAGACACCTAAAATATACACTGAAGAGCCAAAAAAACTGGTACACATGCCTGATACCGTAACCCCCCCCCCCCCNACGTGGAATGGTCTCCACTAATGTCTGAAGGTATGCAGGAGGCAATTCACACCATGAATCCTGTAGGGCAGTTAACAAATCCAACCTGCCCCAATTTGAGAAAGGGTTGCACGTCTGTCACGTTTAATGATTCTCGTCAGTCGTCGTTTGTCCCGTTCTTTCATGATCTTTTTCCGGCCGCAGCGATGTGGAAGATGTGATGTTTTACCGGATTCCCAATATTCACGGTATACTCGTGAAATGGTAATACGCGAACGTTCAAATGTTATCGGTACCTCGGAGATGCTATGTGCCATCTCTCGTGCGCCGACTATAAAACCACGTTCAAACTAACTTAAATCTTGATAACCTACCATTGTAGCAGCAGTAACCGATCTAGCTGCCGACCGCATCGCGTTACTCTGATTGTTTCCATACGTCTGTTATTTGCATACGCAAGCCTATGCCAGTTTTTTTTGGCTCTTCAGTGTAAATACTGCCAAAATCTTGGGATCGGCAGTTTGTGATAGCCACCTAGTTTGAGTGTGACAAATGTCTAGTGAAGATCAGTGCATTGAGGAACTTTGAAGAGTAGGACCGGCGGCGAACGACGGTATGAGAGTCTGTGGTGGACGAGTTAGTATGCCGGGCTACTGACGAGAGTGCGAGAGTGCTGCGGTGGGCGAGGTATTTGAAATTTGGAGTGCTACTGTGTATGGTACCGCTTAATGGGCTCCAGAACAACGTGGACAAAAATAATGGTCATATCTGGACTGTAATAAGGTGATGCAGACCTGATAGTAAATACTGGAACTGTCATATATATGATTATTAGTCGTATTTCTATAAGGGTTAAAAAACTGTTCATAAATTTTTGTTGGGTTTTGGACGATTATATAAATATTGGTTGTGAATAGCAAATTATAGCTATTAACGCCAGATATTAAGTTTCGAATAATTATTTTGTTGATTGTTCATATGCCTAGAGACTTTAATAAATTGTAATAATATATTTCAAAATAAATATGACTTATTCATACCCTGCAGTAAGTAAAATAAGCAAACGTATATTTTTTATCAATTTTGTAGTTCTAATTTCTAGTCATACCAATTACATTTAACTTAAAAATTTAATTTTTTCCCGTAAGTCAAAATATTTTCACACACTGATGCACTACTTCGCTAACACTGAAAAAGTATTTTTGCCCTCTCAAGACCTCGTTGTTAAGAACCATCTAAATCTCTCGCTCATATTGTTGTCCCTCGGCGCCCCATTTTCCCCCTATCAGACCTTATGTCTCCAGCCAGTAGCCTACGCCACTCTTGCCTCTACAAGGACACCAGTCCAGCCTTGGGAGAAATGATATTGGGAGAGAGAGATGACAGGCTATGATTGACAAATTATACGTAGCAACAACAAAACCTTCCAGAAGGTTAGGGATTGCCACCCTAATTGAGAAAAATCTAAATGCGGTGGCGCACGGCTAGACCGCCAGCTACCCATCAAGGTGAACCGGGTTCGATTCCCGATGGTGTCGCTCCCAGAATTTTGCATGTATGAATCTTGTTGGACGATGCCGCCGGTTACCGGATTTTCTCGAAGATCTCCTGTTACCCTTGCTCTTACATTCCAGTGCTGCTCCATACTCATCTTGTTTCGCCCTCATCGGCTCTCAAGACCTCGCTGCTAAGAGCCGCCCAAATCTCTTCACTCACTTGCTTGCATCCATAATGGCACACTTATTTTGGAAAAATTGATTGTTTTGTTAAGAAATTTTTTGTTAAGATATTTAATATTACTCAACGTTACTTTGTGTTTTGGGGGTTTCAGTAAGTGCTGCGACATAATTCCTGTATATAATTCATCTTTTTCTCCCAAGTACGTGTTTGTAAATACGTATAATATCTCAAATCCGAGGTGAACACGTCATACATGAGATAAAAATACGAGTAAACAAGTTATACAAAATAAATAACATAAAGTCTATAAAAAATCTTATTACATAATCTGATGTAACTGCACAGGATAAAATAGTAAACGTATTCTAGTAATATACAAACAAACTTTTCACGTTTAATATTTCCACCATTTAATGACATCAATTGGTTTGTGATTATGTGTCTACAAGAATAGATAGTACAATTTTATATTATAATTACGTACATTTATCACGGGGATATAACATCAATAATTACTAGTAAACTTATTTAATGTTACGATATGTTTTATGCTGAAAAATAGTACGGCTTCATTGTTACGGGAAATAAAGTTAACTGACATATACCTATATTGCAAATTAGAACAGACCAGATTTTTAGTTGACAATGGTGGAATGGACGATACATATAATAGAGATTTATCTAATTATTAAATATGACACCAGAATATTACCGTTAAATATTTGTAAATCTATAACAGTGTTGCAGACAATCCCGTCAACTTAATGGATTCAACGGAAATTAAATTATAAATTTCCGCGGGGCAGCGGTGGCTGAGCGGTTAGCCTGCTTGCCTCCCACAAAGGCAAACATAGTTCAGTCTCCAGCCGGGCAACTCCCGGATTTTTGCATGTGGGAATAGTGCCGGATAATGCCGCTGGTCGGCGGGCTTTCTCGGGGTCTCCCCTTTACCCCGCCGGTTCATTCCGGCGATGTTCCATACTCACATAATCACCCTCATCGGCTCTCAAGACCTCGCTGTAAAGAGCCGCCCAAATCTCTTCACTAACTCTACACTCATATTTCCACACAACATTTTAACTGTTAGTCCTCGTAAAACCTTTCCTTATTAACTCCTCTCTATACATTAATAAGTTTAACATACATACATCGTCCTCTCTTGGCATTATTTAAAATCAAGCTGTTGTAGGTAGTAAAGAGTAAAGACTATTAAACAAATAATTCCAATAATGTTCTTACCAAATTTGACATTGATTTATTATTTTAAATTTTGTCTGATGGAAGGTTTATACTGACAACTTTTGCTTCGCTAATTTGTAAGATTTTAAATAGAATATTATTGACATAATTGTAATCGAATTATTAAGTACGTGCTCTCAATACCCTCTTCTGGTACAACTAAAGGGAAATGTTTGTAAAACGAAACCGCTGTCATTAACACCTATTTCACGTGTTTATTGTTTAATACCGACTGTCTTCAAATGCCCGTAAATCATGTGTATAACGACAAACAATAGGCTAGTTTCGCAAGTCATGCCATCGTACTGGGAAGCCTTAGTAATAGTGACAAGTCGTAGACAAGGGATATGGACTGGAATTTCGGAACCTTTAAAACGAGGTTTGTACATTAATTTCTGAAAAGTACAATCTTATATATCACTGGAATCAAGTTTTAAGCCAACCGATTGAAGATTTATGTTGTAGGAACCTGACTTCTAGACTCAAAATAAATATGCTATTCTCAAACTTATACAAAATCTAGTAGATATTCTGTGAGGCGGAAATGTTTAGAAATTTTATTATATCATACAAAAACAAATGCAATACACCTAAGAAAAGAAATTAAAAATTAGAAACTATAGTTCGGAGCTGCAAATAAGGCAAGAGAGAAAAACTCCTAAGGCTCAAACGCTGGAACGCTGTTAAAACATGCAACATAGTTCATGTTAGAAGAATATTTCGCATAGTGGATACGACATTAAAACACATAATTCTTTACTTAAACCTCTGGTTGGTAATAGACTGAACTGAAATAAAGATAGTACCACAAATTGAAAATACTTGGGTATCCTATCCAGAGGTGCTAAAACGCCAAGGATATCCGAACACTACAGACTTCAGCCGACGTAGTAGTCCCCGAAAATTCCAATATGCTTCATTTAAACCACATTGTTACAGAAGGCCCGTTAATATATGCTACTCGCAATCGCTTAATTGGTCCATTGTCTGAATTTTTCACACACAGCGCAGCGTGGGTAATGATATACTTCCACAACTCATTCTGTGGAATTATTTCTGCCACTGAGCATATGCTCACCCACTACGCATAATGACACTTACACTTTGCACAATAGCATAAACAATATTGCTATTCGCTTTGTGGCAACTACAAATTACCCACAATGTGATCTGGGTGTTCTGGTTGTACACCCTACGCATTTATCCATGTTTAGGTTAGGTTAGATTAAGATAGGTTAGTTTATGTTCGGTTTTGTTAGGTTAGGTTAAATGGGGTTATGTTCGCCTACATTAGTTAAAAAATTCACTTGGTTTAGGAAATTACAGCCAACACAACCCATTACTGGTAAAACCAGAATACTCACGTAGCTTTATGTGTAAAACCAGAATACTCACAACATATTGAGAGTAATTTTAGTAGTTCCCACAAAGCGAAAAGCTGTATTGTTACTGCTACTATGCAAAGTGCAATTGTTACAATGCGAAATGGGTATTTTAAAATGCTACGTGGCCGAAAAAATTGCACAGAACGCATTGAGGAAGTTTATCATTACCCACGCCGTGTTGTGTGTAAAAATTTCGGGCCATGGGAGGATTAAAATATTGTGAATAACATATACCTACAATGAATACACTTCATTTAGTATGTTTCCATAAAACGTTATTAAAATATTAACATATATTTTTTTAATACTGTGTACTCTTTGGAGTCAGATAATATTTACTGATTTCCAGTTGAAACTCCTCCATCCAAAATCTGTCAGAAAAAACCACTGATCCTTCATTTAAAAGAAATCCACTAGTTTAAACAGTAAAGCATCAGTTATTTATAGTTTAATAATAAATAAGGACCAAAGTTTTAAATAAACAGTGTATCCCAGTGCAATATTAATTAATTAGAATTATTGTGTACCAAAATCGAAATATTGTAAAAAGAAATTCGTAGATGTGGTTAAAATTTAAACTGCAACAGTAATGTAAAACATACTCCGTCCTGCATATTTAGTCTTCTTACATATTCCCCTAATTCACCACTGCAGTGCAAGTTTTCGTATTTTTTGTAGTACACAAAAACACATAAAGGCAAATAGAAATAAGTTTCGTGACATGAAAATAATTCATACTCTCGAAATATACATATGAGACAGTGAATTCCAAAACTTGATAAGTGCAAAAATGAAAAAAAAAAAAAAAAAATGTGTTTGGTAAGGAATTGGGTTCAGATTGTACCCCTGCACCATAATACACAAAGCATTTTCATGTTAACTGTTTATTTCGTATCTTTATTGAGGTTTAAAATATGGCTCTTGTTTCAAAACTTTATTAGTTATGCCGGAATCTTGGTTCAAAAATTCATAAATGAACAATCGTCATGTTGTGTCAAAACTTTATATATTGTCATATATCGCTTTGTGAAACAAATACTCAGTTTGCTCTAAAACTTCATAAAGTTTTATCATCCACGGCTTCCAACACAGAACTGCACCAGTAGCATAATAGTATCATCTTTGCATAAATAGAATATAAAGCAAAGAAAATCGTTGTGTCACTGCAAATGCAGGATATTTTAAGATTTCATGCAGACTTCTACAGCAACAAAGATAAGATTTCTCAAGATAATTGATCCTAAAACACACTGGTTAGAAGACTCCAAAGATAGCAAAAGATGGCAAAAGGAGCGAAGAATAAGAATGTGATAGATACTTATTTTGTGAAGACGAGATTGCTAGGAAAAAACCAGGTATGTTCTTTTGCATTTCTTGGCATCCTTGGAATGTCAAAATATCGGGATATTCATATAAGCAATAATTACTTTAGAGAAGAAAGTCAGAGGAAGAGAAGGGGTGAATTCAAAGAGGCTCACAAATTTGAATCGAGGAAAGTTTCTTTAAAGGAATAAATCAGAAATCTAAAGAGTGTTCAAAAGTCTCACTACAGTCGAAATAAATCTGCATTGTATTATTTGCCAAATGATCGCTGTATCAAAAAGTTATGGAAAGCCTACAGTGCATAGCATGAAGACAGCTCACACTTGAAGGTGACATATTACCTATTTAGAAATATATTATCTTATGACTTCAATATTACCTTTAAAATGCCTGTGTTCAAATTTCATCCGTAATAAGGCACCCGTTCGTACAGCAAATGGGACTAAAATAGTTGCAGTAACGACAGAAATCAGAGTCAACAAGCTGAAGGCTCAACTTTTTTTTAGTACTTCTCGAGACTGGAAGAGGATACAGATGTCTTAGAAATAGCATTCGATTGTCAGACAAATATGATCCTCCCAAAAGTTTCCGATCAATCGGCTTACTACAACCGGCAACTGTATATATACACTGAAGAGAGAAATAACTCGTACACCTGCCTAATATCGTGTAGGGCCCCCACGAGCACGCAGAAGTGCTGCAAGACGACGTGGCATGGACTCGACTAATGTCTGAAGGTATGCAGGAGGCAATTCACACCGTTAATCCTGCAGGGCAGTCCACAAATCCATAGGAGTGCGAGGCGGTGGAGATATCTTCTGAAAAGCACGTTGCAAGGCATCCCAGATATGCTCAATAATGTTCATGTCTGGTGATTTAGGTGGCCAATGGAAGTGTCTAAAGTCAGAAGAGTGTTCCTGGAGCCACTCGGTAGCAACTCTCGACGTATGGGGTGTCGCATTGTTCTGCTGGAATTGTCCATGTCCGTCGAAATGCACAATGGACATGAATGGGCACAGGTGATCGAACATGATGCTACCGTATCTGTCACCTGTCAGAGTCGTATCTATACGTATCAGGGGTCCCATCTCACGCCACCATGACAGAGCCTTCACCAGCTTGAACAGTCCCCTGTTGACATGTAGGGTCAATGGATTCATGAGGATGTCTCCATGCCCGTACATGTCCATCCGGCCGATACAATTCAAAACGAGACTCGTCAGACCAGGCAACATGTTTCCAGTCATCAACAGGCCAATGGAGGTGTTGGCGGGCCCAGGCTAGGCGTAAAGCTTTGTGTCGTGCAGTCAACAACGGTACACGAGTGGGCCTTAGGCTCCGAAAGCCCATATCAATGATGGTCCGTTGAATAATTCGCACGCTGACACTTGTTGATGCCCCAGCATTGAAATCTGCGCCAATTTTAGAAAGGGTTGCATGTCTGTTACCTTTAATGATTCTCGTCAGTCGTCGTTTGTCCCGTTCGTTCACGATGTTTTTCCGGCCGCAGCGATGTTGAAGATTTGATGTTTTACCGGATTCCCGATATTCATGGTACACTCGTGAAATGGTCATAAGCGAAAATTCTAATTCTATCGCTACCTCGGAGATGCTATGTCCCATCTCTCGTGCGCCGACTATAACACCACGTTCAAACTCACTTAAATCTTGATAACCTGCCTTTGTAGCAGCAGTATCCGATCTAACAACTTTGCCAGATGCTTGTTGTTTTATATGGGCGCTGCCGACCGTATCGCGTTACTCTAATTCGTTCCATGCCTCTGTTATTTGCATACGCACGCCTTAACAGTTTTTTTGGCTCTCCAGTGTACAACTGTCTAGTTTGTCATGAAAACTCAAAGGCTCCACAAAACAAGGAAACCGGAACAATATAAACTTTATAAGAAAATCAAAGAGCTAAACGTTTGAATAAGATTGCATTACTTTGTACCATCCTCTTACAAACGTAGACCTGACTGGTATAACCAAAATTACATTTTTTGTGTTGGATGTCCAGGAATAAAACACACCGTGAATGTCCTAGGTATACTGGCAAAATAGTTGTCTGACTTAAACAATGTTCCCAATATAATTCTCATCTTCCCTGTCATGGTGCATTACTTTTTACCCCCAATCGAGGCGTCGCGTCGGGCCAATAGTGAAGGTAATTAGAAAGAAAGATACTACTGTGTCACCATTGGAATACAAGGAAATGTGTGACACCTTTGGTACTGTCAAGAGCATTGGGGATGGCTGTACTCAATTAGAAGTATGCAAATCAGATTGAGGTACGAGGTACATGCCAACTTCATTTCAAGTTTGCTCCTTCAAAGAGACTACATACTGCATATACAGAAGAAAGAAGGAGTGCAAGGGAAAGTAAACATACTATTGAAAGGGGAAGTTACTACTACACGGGTACCTGTAGAATATAGATCGATTTTCAAGAATAACAATGACATGGGCATCATCATCCTGGAGCCATTAACCATTAGGGTTAATATAAAATTGGTAAAACTCAAGGACGATGATTCGCTGTTGAAAAAGCACTTCTGCTACATGTGGCATGAAAAGCATACAAGCATACAAGAACAGCATTGATGGCGAATCTGATATCGCTGCAGAAGGCGCGGAAGGAAGTGTCTTTGTGGAACAAGGATATGAAGATAATCTCGACTAAAGGTGTGATAATGAAGACTAATACTTTTGACTACTTTTCAGATAATACTTTACTGTAACAGTTAGCCTTTCATAGCCACTATTTTTAATGAGTAAAACATATTTGAAAGTTTTATTGGTTAGAAAATACAACCAATACCACTTATTTTGTTGTTTATATAAACAATTATATTATTACACAAATGGTAATATTTTCCATTGAATTTTGTGCCTGCCTTATTCTTTTATGATCTTTAGGTTGCAACAGAAATTCATATTTGCAAATGGGTTTGTCTGAAAACTTTATACCTATGCTCTTTTGCAACAAAACTTTATACATGCAAATTTCAACGTGTTCCAGCTTCAACAAATATGAGGAAATGATGAGCTCATTTGTTAGAACTTGCTTATCTTGATTCACTTTTACATTTGGTGGTATAAAAGTCAACGCATTCAGTCTTGATTAAGAGATCGACGTTTTTTGCGTTTGCTGAAGTATAATGTCACATGTACATATCAAGTTTTGAAACTCACTGACTCGTATACATATTCTGCGTGCGTTTATGTATCTGTAAGGTTTGAAAGCTATTATAAGTTTAATGTAGTTAAGATTCTATGCTTTAGTAGTTAAATGAAGAGGTTGAAAATAACGAGTTTATAGCTGTTTTCTGGTTTCCGCCATATTACAACGCAAAGAGACTTTACAGAATGAAACTGTAATTAGTAATAGAATCAATCTTTCTTTGAAAATAACAGATTCATTCTGTTATGTCTCGTTGCGTTGTGCAATGTTAGATACAAAAGAACAGCGATACTCTCGTTAATTCCGACCACTATATTTATCTTTTAAAGCATATAATCTTCACTTAATTCCTATTATATTATCTTTCAATCTTAACAGTGGCATTTATGTATGCAGCATATGACGATATTTCGCTAGCATTAAGTACATAGTTTCACATTACTAATCTAATTGACGTATGGTTTTATATTTTTCTGAATATTACATAGAATACACAAACTATTCAAGCAGTGCAAAGTAAGAGAGTAGGAAAGAATACAGAATCGGGGTTTCAAAGTACATGTGTCACAATTTGGGTTAACATTTTATCCTAAACACATATACAATTTTTTTGTATTGGCAAAACATTTTATTTTGCTACTTGTGATTAATTTATTTCATGGCGAAATTCTCGGTTTTTTAACTCTTGGTGCTTATTTATTAATTAGTTATAAATAACTTCTTCCCTAATGTTTAAGTAAGCGGAATTATTCAAACTGAAGATATTAGTATTTTTCTTTTTATACAGAATTAGGGTGTGGCGGATTCTGAGTGTATCATCTACATTATTTTCTCAATTTCTTGTACATCTATTTATAAATAAAGTATACATATTATTATAATAACAAACGTTAACACAGTTTCAGTGCTCATTTTGTGTATTTTATTTGATAAAAGAAATACACTGCTAGCCATTAAAATTGCAACTCCGAGGAAGACGTGAGCAATCACAACCATATACATTGGACAGAATACCCGTCATACACAGGTGATATGATTATTCTTGCAGTTTATCAAGACGTACAGAACATGGGTAAATCAACACTGTGTGCCCCACCACTGGCAGCAATTACCACTGCTACGCGATGCCACAATGAAAGGAAGAGACATTGGATGTCAGTCTGGGGGATCACCTCCAATGTTCTTCAATGTGTGCCCAAATTTCATCCGTTGTGGCCTCGGGCGTCCTGTGAGAGGCCAGTTGTCATCCAACCATGGTGGATACGTTTTCGAAGGGCGAGAGATCTGGTGAACCTGAGGGCCAAGGAATCAATGTGGCATGGTGTTCATCCAGGAACCATCAGCCTATGTGTTCCACATGCGGCCGTGAACTTCCTGTTGGTAGAAGGCCCCAGGCTGGTCCCGAAGATAGGGACAAACAAAAGGCTTCGTTATGTAATGTTTTCTGGTCAGCATACCAGCGATACGGAATAGGCGCGAACTAGACTAGAATCCTATAACACCCCATAAGATAACTACAGATGCTGTGCCGTTATGATGGTACATTCCGCCAGGCGAGCGCTGCTTGCCAGCAGACACGGATGCGTCCATCGTGGTACTGCAAGGAGAAGCAGGATTCGTCGGAGAAGACGATAGCATACCATTCATATCTCCAGACCTAACATTCTATGCACCATGGTACCCGAAGGAGCGTGTGGTAAGCTGTCAGTGGCAGCTGCAGTAACGGTCACCAGGACAGCATGCCCTGATGATGCTGGTGGCAACTCACCATGTGTGCAGGCACAGTTTGATGTGCCACATGCCTGAACTCTCGAGCGATATTGTTTGAGGTGTCTGTACGGTCAGTAATCGCCATGCCCACCAAGTGTCTATTATTGGGCTCGTTGGTGAAATGGGGCCGTTTGCTTAAGCCCATCCCTCCTCGCCCGCCGATCTCATATCTGCTTCACTATAATTGCATTTCTTCCAGTGCGAGACAAAATTTCGCGGTAGGATAACCCACAATTCCGATAGGCCATGATTTTCCCATGTTGAAAGGTGGAAGCCTGTTCATATGGTATTCGTGTTCTTCTAGGCAGAATGCTCACTCCGTCATGTGCACACGAACGGCGGTGGAACGCAATGCCACTACCTCGCAGCAGTTTCCTGACCTCGTCCTACATAGCGCTTATCAGTGTTGCCATTGGCGCATGTGCTTCTCCACTCGGCTGAACTACTAATCATATTATTATCCGACCCTGTTCTTTGCATTCACTAATATGGGGTCCTTTAGGCACGTCCTTCTTTGCTTTGCAATTGTTATGGCCAGCAGCGTATTAGATTGATAATATAAATGCTGTGACTTGATAACAATTTATTATATTTTTATGTTATTTTAATAAAGTTGTTTTAAATTATGAGAGTATACATTATATGACATTTTATCAGTATTGTTGTGGGCCAGAAGAAACCCCTCCACTCCCATACACTTCCAAATTTTCTGGCCATCCATACCTAGCCACACCAGCGGCGGCCTGCGTGACACACCCCTCCGACAGATCCACCTTTTGTTGACGTGGTTGGGGATTCGGGAAATGAGAGCTGTGCTGTGCGTTGTATTGACATCTCGTACCTGTCGGCGCCAATAACTTGCAGAAAGTCAGGGATTGCATCCTCCGGTCAAGAGCCCTCTAGACACTGAATTGGGTCATAGGCATGGTCCCGTGCAAAAATATTCAGAAATGGTGGGGGGCTAATAGGTTTAACACAGCTCTCGCCCTGCTGGTGGGTGTTGTTCCGCGAGTGCGATAGGCGGCGGAGTGTTGGTGTGTTCCAGCAGGTTTCCGCGGGCAGGTTTCCACGAGCAGAGTCGGTGACCTTGGAGTCTTGACGCATGCGTGGTGCCATCGGCATTCTCGGTGGACGACTGCGGCGGTCTTCGTTACTAACCCTGGCATTGGAGCAGAGGTAGGAATACACAAGAGACACGGCACATTGGCGCAAGTGGTCATTACATTGTAAATATTAGCAGGACTACATATTTGTTATATTGATTAATTAAATTAGATATTAATATTGTGTTGGTTTCACAGAGGAATTTTTTTGAGTTTTAGAGGAAAAAGCTGCATATGTTATTATCGGTAGTGCTCTTCATAAATTAGAAAACGCAGTTTTAGTTCTTTTTTTTTAATAAAACCTCCTTCTCCCCGGGAACTTGGCACATATGTATCCATTTTAATATTTGTTATATTTGATTTTTCTGATTTTTTATACTATAGGAACCAAAGTTCCCTCTTTCTTAAATGTAAATTTAATTCTATTTTATCTAACTATTTCTTGCGAGAACTTTATTTCGTAATGGTAAAACAGAGTTTTTCAACATAAATGTTGTCTTACAGGTTTCTGTCTATCTGGCGCTTTAACTGTGTTGCAGTGTGTTTTAAATACAAGTTTTTCAACGAAACTGTTAAACTTTTGTCCAATGTGCTGATCTATGAAAATATCACGCACTTCACACGATGGCTTTCAGAATATCATGCACATTAGAAATCGCATTCCAGAGCCCTCCTTCAATGTTAAAAACGGCTTTTTGAGAGTACTGTATCTCAAAATATATGCGTCAGATACATACAAAACTACTTAAGGGCCCTGCATTCAACCATTATACAGTCTTTCATCAATAAAATAAAAGGGTCACTGCTCAAAGTCCCATAGGTACATCCAATGCCACTAGAACACTTGCACGCCAGTTCAGAGCATTGTGCTTAGTGGCGATGGGGCATTTTATGCGCGTGGCAGTGTCGTCCTTATTGCTCCCGCACTTCTCGGCCTCAAACGCGGGAAAAAAGATCTAGGAAGCGGGAACCTTAAATATAATTTCTTCTGTGGCACCAACATTACAGTGGTAGACTTTTCGTTTCGCTTTTGTAATGAAAATAGAGGTTTCTCACGTTAAAAACAATACCAATATTAGAGGCACATTTTTCCCGGCAGCAACATGTGAGTTTATTAAGATATTACTAAATCTTTTGTTCATAACCCGACCATAACATAAGTACATACGTCTTTAGAGATGTCGGTCGTGACCCCTAAAATGGAAATATTTGTTGCTACGTAGATCTAACGAGACAAAAACTATAAAAGGCCATATAATAGAAACACTTGCCTACTGCCAGTGAATACTAATAAAAATACAATGCTATGAAAATAATGTAATTTATTTGAAAAAAAGTTTGTTCTGATTTACACAGAGAATCATTGCACATTTAAGAATTAATAGAGTCGTAAATATATAACAATTTGTGTTTTTGTAAGATGGGTTCTAATCCGGTTTGTTCTTAAAAGTATGCGTAGCGTCGAACTTAATTTCTGTGAGGATTTTTTTATATTGTATTCACTGATGGAAAAAAGCCTAACAATAAAGCAAAGAATCCGACAAACACACGAAACACAGACAATGAACAACAAAGTACCAGTAACTATAGAATAACCTAGAAGCCAACAGAACAAACAGGTAACAAAATAGACAAAAATATTGTTGAACAACAACCACAATGAATACGATTCATGATAATATTATTTCTTAGACAGAGTTTAAGGAAGCAATGTGAACTAATTAAAAACAACCTAGATACACAGAGAAACATTACACAGTAGTAGAATGATTTGGTACCTTCTGGCGCAACAGCACCCATTACACAAACTGAGTAGCCAACCAGCAAAGGTTTTAATGTTCCTTAATTGTGGTCAGGAGTCAGCAGTCCTGGAATTTAATGACCTTAACCCACAATGACATTTGAATGACCTAGAAGCCCAAATTTCAAGAAAAACCGCAAAAATTCAAACAAAAATCGTAAAAAAAACCGACAAAAATACTTTATAGAAAACGACCAACATATAGAAATTCCGTGACATCGACCCTGACCCTGAGTGACCTTGAATCCAAAAAATCCCGAAAAAAAAACAGAAATCTCAAAAAAAAAAAAAAAAACCGGTCGAAACAAAGAGAGCTGAGCACACATTCACCTGGCATGGCGACTAGCAGACGACTGACCCCCGTCACCGCCCCTGTAAATTTTTATTGGTCTTTTTAGTTGGTTCCTCTTTCACCCCTTCCTCATCATACTACAGCTAATGTCATTGTCTTTTGGCATTTGTCTACTAGAGAGTGCTGATAACTCGTGTTTTCAGTATTGCCCACTAAAGCGCACTGGTAACTCGTGTTTCCAGCATCGACTGTCAGAGTGCAGCCATGTCACCCATTCTCGAAACTGTCCGATAGTGTGTGGCATATAGACCTGTTACAAGTGGGGACAATGTCCATGAACAAGAAGTTTGCAAATTTAAATTTCTTAATTTTTTTATTTTCAACATACTAATTAATTTTTATTTTTAATTTTTTAAACTAATAAATATTGATATAAAGCAGGAATATGTCTTGACAATATATTGAAAAATTTAAATACAAAATTTTTTAAAACTCTTTTATTGGGTAAAGTACACCATGAGAAAGTGCAATTGAAAAAATGAACATAAACATTTACATTATTTGCAATCCCCAGTGTTCCCTTCTCGATATCAGAATCGACAACCCAGGAACAGAAGCAGGCTGGAAACCACATCACTAGACATATGACTACCCATTACGCTGTATCAGCACCTTATCTGGAAAATACACATCTGCAACCCTTGTAAGCTCGATCTCCTCAATGTAGAAACCACCAAAGGTCGAAGCATTGTTCAGATCTTAGAGATAATAAGTCCTTGAGGCATAGTCTCGAATTCATAGCAAACTAAAGTATTAGGGTACCAATTCGCCATGGACCCTTTCTGGAAGATTCCCATCTGTTTGGAGATTCCTGCCAGCTCGCCGACACAAGGATCCCTCCTCATTCCCAGCAAAATGTAACCACACCTTGCACTTCAGAGTCCTTTTGAATCAATCGTGATAGATGCTTTGAGTTTGCTGTATGTGTAATTAGAGTTTATGAAGTTTTTCTTTATCAGGGCATTGAATTATGTGTTGTAGATTCCTTGCCCTGGTCTGTTAGTAGATTGGCTGGGACACGACCAATGTTCATTATGTCCACCATCACCTTCGCTACATCGACTGCATTATTATACTTTACAGTATTGGCTCAGGCGAATTTGCTGTACACATCGATGATGTTCAACATACATTAGCAGTGCTTGTGAACCCATGGGTACATTACCTCAATGAGCTCGGCTTAAGCAATGCCATTCCTCCCACACATCACGATCTTGTGCTGGCGGCAGCTGTATCTCTCTGCTGCGTTCTGTTAATGGGCTTTTCGTAATCAACACATAGTATGTAGCCTCTTTCCTTTAGTTATTCGATTATTGAAACTGTCCCGTTAGCATGAGAGTAATTTCTAACCCTTTGTGAAGCAACCAGCAGTTGCGGTCTATCGACCATTTAGTTCAGGTCATAATAGAATATATGGTCGATGTCATTGTCTTTGTCTATCTTCTACAGAACTTCGCCACTTTTGAGTGCTAGTCTACCGAAAAGGTATGTGAGAATGTCGATATTTGTGATCTTCTTCCTTATAAGCAGTGGTCTTGGTATTGTTATACTATTAAAGTGCATGTGTGAGTTCTAGCAACATCTTGTATTCCAGCAGGTCGGATTTCGTAAACTCCCCGAGTTCCTTGCTAAGTATAAGTCCATAAAGCCTGGATGATCTACGAGTACAGTAATACCCTGGACTTACGCGATAGGTGGGACCGAGCGATAACCATATAAGTCGAATTCGGGTAAGTCGGGCTTCAATTTTGCATATAAATACATATAAATTATGTTTAATTGGGACCAGAGTCTAAAGAAAACAATAATTTAGAAGAAAAATGTTTAATAAAATGTTAGATAATAAAACAATTTCCATTGTTATGAACAAAAAACGTAAACCGAAGTTATTTTGACGTAGAAGGCTTCATATATTCTAACATTGTTGCCTGACGAGTTAGATTTTTCTTCTTTTCACGCAAAATTTCCTCGTAGCGCGCCAATAACTTTTTTATTCCCCATTTTGTAGTAGAAATGAGCTCTTCATTGGAGTCTATTTTTTCTAAAAATTGTAACCCCTTTTCAATTGAACTGAGGCCTTCTGTTAAGTTTCCAATCGTCATTTGATTTTCCGAATCAACTTGGTCTAACGAATCAGTTTGTTCAATGTCTTGTTCATGCTCACGCATTTCTATAAACTCGTCAATTGTCAGCTCTTGATTGTATGAATCCAGCAATTCTTGAATGTCAGCACCATCCACCTCTATATTTAATTGTTTTACAATATTTACCACTTCTTCAATTACACTATCGATTTGTTCAAGATCTGGCGCTGATTCTCCTTGGGTTTCAGTGGTGAAAAAGAATGGACAAAGTTTTTTCCAGACGCCATTCAAAGTTTTTTTTGTGAAATCTCATTCCAAGATTGTCCAAAAATTCTAACAGCATCTTAAATATTGAATTGCTTCCAAAAGTCTTTGACAGAAAGCTCGTTGTCTTGTCGCATAGCTTCATGTCGATACACAAACGATCGTCGTGTGTAGTAAGCTTTACATGTTTTAATGGCTCCCTGGTACATCGGTTGAAGCAAGCTGGTGGTGTTTGGTGGCAAAAATACATCTTTCACTGTGGGTCGAAATTAATAAGAGTAGCAGGAGAGTGACCTGGTGCATTGTCAATTATTAGCATCACTTTAAATGGGATTTCTTTTAATTGGCAATAACGTTCGACTTCAGGAATAAAATGATGGCCAAACCAGTCTTCAAAAAGAGAACCTGTCACCCAAGCTTTCGCATTAGACTTTAAAATGACGGGCAAACCAGAATTAGATTAATTTTTTAAGGCTCTTGGATTTTCTGAGCGATAAACTAAGAGAGGTTTCAATTTACAATCACCAGCTGCATTCGCACCAACCATCACTGCCAATCAATCTTTGGAGGCTTTAAAACCTGGAAAGGTTTTCTCTTCACGCGCGATAAAAGTTCTTTTAGACATTTTCTTCCAAAAAAGACTGGTTTCGTCTACGTTGAATATGGTTTGGCTATTGTAGCCACCTTCTTCTATGATTGTCTTGAGTTTTTCTGGATAGAAAGATGCAGCTTCTTTATCAGCGCTTGCCGCCTCTCCACTCTCTGCGATGCTATGCCGATTACAACGTCTTTTGAATCGGCAGAACCAGCCGTTACTAGCTTTAAACATTTCATCTTTGGTCGCCTCCCTAGCTTCTTCTCTTAGTCTCTCAAAAATCTGCTTAGCTTGAGAGCACACCGTGTTTTGATCAACAGGACACTTTTTCACTCGTACTTGATTATCACACCATAATTTTAACAATGTTTCCATCCGAGCGATAATACAATGACATTTACAAATGATGCTTGAATTCAAAGATTGAGAATACTTCACTGCTTCCACAACATTTTCTTTACCTGTTATAATCGTTCGGACTGTTGATTCTGGTTGGTCAAATTTCTTTGCCAATTCACAAATTTTAATTTTTGCTTCAAAGTCTTTTATAATATTCAGTTTACACTCCAAAGATAGTGATTTTTTTTTTGTTTGATTCAAATGACTCATTTTTGGTTCTTTTGGATGACATAATTAGAGTTAACAATAAAACGTACTGCGTACATAAAACAATTCCACGCGAAACACGTTCGAACCTGTCGTAAACCGAACACAGACTGGGCGGGGTGGGACAGCTGAGGCGCACGGCGCTCAAAAAGATAAACCACGTATCTCCGAACTCGCGTAAAACGGGGTAGCGTAGTCAGGGTATTACTGTATTGTAATAGTCTAATTGGATGATCCCACCTGGTAGGAACTCTATTTCATTTGCGCCATTATCATTCCACATGTGTAAGCTGTACATCATTGCATTATTGTGAGATGTGTACAAACATAGGTACCAGCAAGTCAGAGCAACGGATTAAGGGTTTTCTGCTCTACCTTTTTTTGTGTAGCAAACCTGGATGTGGTCCATCACTTCAATCAGTCAAAATTATATCATCACAATTGTGCTGTTTCATAAGATCGAATATATTTTCGATTTCGGTCTTCACAACTATGGGTGCTCCATCGGTCTCTCGGGGTACATCGAGATGGCGAGTAATGGGCTTAAATATTTCTTTATTTACAAGGTCGCAAGAAAATCTGGCTCTTTTGGCGAACAAATACTTTGAGTGAACATAGTGTATCGCTTGATGCAGTATGCTTACAATGTCAGACATTGCATTGAATCAAAATGCCTACCACCGCTCTTTTAAATATGTAGATTTACTCGCAGGTCTTAAACAAACAAATTTTGGTCGTGTCGAATCATTCGCTGCAGACATCCAGTATTTCGCTAATGTGTCTTTGAGCATCCATTTCTGTTGCGAGTCAGAAAATAAAAGCATTTAAGGTATGTGTCATGTATCAGTCAAATTTTGTTTTTATTTCACTTAAATTTAATCTTTCAGTAAATTGCCATTGTACACTCGTTACATATTCACCCATGGCCATCTTTCATAGCTGCATGCCATCACATGCTAATGCACTCCTTTATGGTTTTGCTTCTCCCATGCATCATTGTCGAAAACGAACACCGAGTTCCATAGTGCCTTGCTCGGTGTCACAACAGCTATGTTATCGCTGCAGGGAAAATAGCCCATGCTCTTCACAGCCTGCAGTACGCATACCAAGACACTGATATTTCAGTTCCTGGAGCGATTTCACTTGAATCGATGAGAAGCTTTCGAACATCCTTTGCATGTTTATATAGAGGCAGGAGCATCTCCCCACCTTTAGTTGGCTTCCATACACCAGACTAATATGTATGCATTTTACCCAGAGATCATCAATGCAGGTGTTACGCATGATCACTCTACTGCCGAATATAGCTACTGTGACATTTGCTACCTACATACATGCACATAAAGTTAAGACTATAGTGGCATGCTGCATTGGAGATTTTAGCCCTTTCCCCTGTGGTACAAACGAAGCCAGCAGCTGGTAGCCTGTTGCAAGCCTAGGTAGTGTGCTGTTTTTCACATACACCCTGCAACACATTCTCCAACCAGCATCAGAATAATGGCGTATTTTTCTGCATGCATGAATGCTTCACCATGGACTACATGGAGCAAAACTTATATCCACCAGCTGAGACTGTTGAAGCATAGAGCCAGGCGACCAGACATCGGAGAATACATCGTCGGCACCATGTACCCATCGGCAGTTCCAGAAAATATGTTGCATAAGCGAACTGGTGCCCACTCACCAATGCTGTTGCTAAACAACAAGGTGTCTTCCTGGGGCTGCCGATACTGGTTCCACTACCGTTGAAGCTGACTTTATGAGCTATATGTCAGTACAGCCGTCATCGATCCACTGACCAATAAATGGCTGGGTCTACACAGTAAGGATAATGCAATGGATGGTGAATCAGAGTCAAGTATTGGTGCTGCTCTTCACAGAGCACTGCTTGTTACTGTCATATAGCTTTGTCTTTTATGCAATAGCCTAAAATCATAATGAAATATTTCCTATTTGTATAAAAGTATGATTTCGACTGCACTCGAAAAAAAAATTACAAAATAATTACTATCTCATTTTCGTTAAGGGATGGAGGACTTAAATAAAAGAGTTGATTATGATTTCTAATTTTATTTACAATATTTGCAAAGAAAATACTCACGACTCAATAGCTCACAATGAAATGCAAATAATTTTTATTTACAATTAATAAATTTAACTAATAAAATTTTTAAATACCTCTAAGAAATTAATTTTATCAAATAACTATAATCAGTCCCAGTAAACAGTTTATCAAACCTGTAGAATGATTTTTAGATTAGTCCATATTTGATAATTCCAATACCTGCATTAAAGTCCGTATCATATGTTCATTAAGTCCCACCTTAAAACAGTCCAGATTCCACTAATCCATAATGTCATAGAGATCTCAGAGCACCCTTAAGCAAAGTATTCTTCAACGTGTCGGGTACCATGCCCTCTTGTCCATCCACACAGTAGCAACACTTGCCAGTTGATGTCCCCCATCGCTCCTAACACACTCCAACGAAATGGCTTCCGCAAAAGAGTGCCGATGCTCTGCCCATGGCTGTATTTATAGTGTCATAGGCCATAGCCGAGAAACTTCTCCAAATGTTGTGTTGTGCCGAGGGTCCTAGTTACCAGTATATTCTTGTTCATCCTCCCAAGTCGTCGGCTCCTCGAGCAGTGGGGAGGAGCTGTGATGCCAGCCAGGTCAGCTGCCAATTATTCCCCAGCTACTGTGCGATGGGGCAGTGAGACGATATGCCTATAGTAATATGACTGTCAATATGGGTCAGCCATACCCACAGCACCAGACTGCACATAACAGGATCCCACACCCAGTATGACAATAATCGCATAACACCGCTCCCTCCTTAATTCTGTTCGTCCTTAACATACTCTCCAACATCTGGACCAATATACAGCACCAATCTGTCGATGTGGACAACCTTAGACATTCCTTCAGGGAGTACCGATGACAGATCTGGAAGTAGATATCACTAACCTCAAAATTTGGTAAGAGCCTTCCCAACATCCTTGGCACTGAGATGTATAGTCCCCAAGGTGTTACCTTTCATACAGCCACACTATTTGCCTTTCCCGGTGCATTGCCTGTAACTCTCGGATCACATCGAGTGTTCCTCTCGATCTCAGTAGACACTGGGATATGTTTGTTTCCTGTCACCTGGCTGTCTTCCATGTCCTGACGATGCATATGCATAGCTTTATTAGTTAACTGGAATTCTCTCGTTGCCTCGCCTGTGTTAACTGCAGGGAAACTTCGGAGGACTGACTCCTGTATATTTGTAATTCTTACTACTATTTCTACGTTTCCTCGGATAGGATGTTGCCAGTAGGTTTAATGGGACTGTGATTTGGATAGGCATTACTGTGGCTGCCCGATCCAAGTACTGGTCCAGCTATCCTTTGTCCCGTTACTCGACGACTAGTGTCAGGTGGTATCCCTGGAAACTGTGCTTGTAAATCCCTCCTTTACACAGTTCCAGCATTATCGATGCCTCCATAGATGAGGGACAGGTATAGCTGCCTCTACAGAGTTCAGAAGTTCTCCTACTGCCATCTCCAGTCTTCTCAGCAAGCTCTTGTTTGTATTCACATCTAGTTGCCGGGTCCTGCAGTTCCTTTGCGGTCACTGGGCTCTAAAGTGTTTTGTTTGGCTACACTTCCAACATTCCCGATGATTAGGTGGACAAAAACTGGATTTTCTGGTGCAGACTCCGGCAAAAATGTTTTTCATTGTGACCCCAAACTTCCTTAAGACATGCCGGATGCGATCTCCATCGTCGTCATAGCACAGGGTAGCCACCTGTACACTATGCCAGGGTATCGGGTCCCTCTTCGCTGACTCCACCTTCAATACTCGGGCCAGGGTATCCTGCATGCTGTGTGGCGATGCCAGGCATTCAGCTAGGCGCACATTCGCATCGGCAATAGCATCCATGTAAATGTCAACTGCGACGACATCGCATGCCTTCTCGAGGTGCGAGAGCTGCACGATGCCCTGCCACAGCTGCTGCAGTGGTTCCTCTGGTCGCTAGGTGTGGCTTCGTAGTTGGGCAGTGTGGGTTTGTCGCCGAAGCGCAGCTCCAATGACGACAGCAGTGTGGAGTATTCCAGTCGGTGTTTTTTCTGGCAGAAACTGTAGTATACTCAGTGCAAATCCCGTCTGTATATCTGCCAGACAGTATGCCTGCTGATCTTCAGTCCAGCAAATTAGGGTGGCAAATATCTCGATCTGGTGCAGGTATTTGCACCAAGGTGTATGTCTAACGTAGGAGGCAGGCTTTTTACCGATGTCTTTATCCACCCTTGTTTGAGGTATCCCCACACTACATATTTGCTGAATCACTACTGCGATGACTATATAAGAGGCGAGCACTACCTTCTCCTAGCTGCCCACATTCATCGGCTCGGTAGGGGTAGAATTTACCTCATCCTTAGCCACTGTATGTCCCCTTCCGTGCTGCTAATGGAATTCCTGCCATTACATCTTGAAGGTGCTGACCTCCTATTACACCTTGCACTCGACACTGTCCAGCCATTCTTTAGCACTATCCATCCTTTTGTTACCACTGTCCATTATTTCGCTTACACTTTACATTTTCTTGCCCACACAGTTAATTTTTTTTTTACTAGCTCAATACCATATTTCTGTCAACAGTTTCATTCACAATGTCTATTTTCTTATCCAGTTTGTCGATCACTTCACTATTACCATTTATTTTCTTGTCAACTAATTCACTAACTCCTCATATTTGGCTATTTACAATATCATTTATACTATTTACAGCTTCACTTACACTACTAATTTGGCTATTTACAATTTCACTAGAACTATTTATTTTACTATTTACATTTTCATTTACACTATTTATATATTCCCTGGCATTACTAATTTTACTAATTATGTTATCTATTTAGCTATTTAACTGGCCTTCAATCAAACAGCAGAGTGCTTCCATGTCTGCGGACTTTATCCTAGTTAGTATCCACACATTTATAAATAATTCCTTGGCCTATTACTACAATTAATATTATATTTACAAATTTATCCTTCCAGTTAACATCCTTCTGTAATTTTAATTACAATTCTAAATAACAAAGCTCCATCCTACTTCTGGCACCAATGTTACAGTTTCTTTAAGTCAGTGGATTAGCCAGGATCGTAAAGTGATGAAGGTCTTAAGTAAATTTAGTTATAATTCCCAAATTTATTCACAATAACTACAAATAAACTACTCTCGACTTAATAGATCACAAGAAATGTATACCACTTGTTATTTTCAATAAATAAATTCAATAAATACATTTTATAATCACAAAAATTTAACTTTGTAGCCAAATAATTAAAATCAATCCCAATAAACAGTGTATCAAAAGCTATTGAATTATCTTATAAATTATGTGTCCATATTATACAGTTCCAATATTAACAATCAAGTTCGTACCTCATGTTCATATAATCCCACCTTACTTCAATCCAGATTCCACCAGTCTGTAATTTTATACAGATCTCCGAGCACCCTCATACAAAGTAGCCTTTAACTCATAGAGTACAACATTCTCTCGTCCATCCACTTTGCAGAAACTCTCGTCCACCCTCATCTCGTATCCTCTGCTGTCCTCCATATTCTCCGCTGATGTCCCTCGCTGCACCAGACTTCGCCAAACACCATGCTCCAGCTCGATAGCTTCCACAAAAGACTGTCGATCCTCCATGTGTAGCTGTATTTATAGTCTAGTAGGCCATAGCCGAGATATGTGTCCAAATACCATGTTTTGCCGAGGCTTCTAGTTACCAAAATATTCTTGTCCATCCTCTCAACTTGTCGGCTACTCTGGCAGAAAGAATGAGCTCTAATGCCAGCCAGGTCGGGTGTCATTCATTCCCGGCCACATAACGATGGAGCAGTGATCATTCTGCCTGGGGGCAGAGGAGGGTCGTCATGGTTCAGCCCTTACTCCCTTTTACAGCACCAGACTATATTAAGAGGTGCTGGAATACAGTGCAGCAGTCGGTGCATAACAATATAATACATTTGGTAAAAAATAGGTGTTGGTTTTAATTTTTTACCTATGAATAGTAATTTCACTGATACTAAAAAACAATATTCTAAACATTGCTTTCAGTATGAGCAATTTATTCAATTTTAAGAAATTATAAATTTCTAATGTAATGATATATAGCTCATATATGGGTGTAATAATGATTCAGGTGGAAACCTGCAGTGGTTTGCATGTATTTGTTTTGAATATACATAAGCCTTTCGGTCGAAACAAACAGTTATCAGACAGTTTAGCAGGGAGGATGGTTGAGGAGGGTGGAAAGATGATCAGGAAGATGAGATCGGTATGAAGGACATCACATGGTGGGGGATTGCCAAGCCTTCGATGGAAGATTATGGATCGACTCGTCTAGTTTTCGGGGTTTTGTTTATAAGGCAAAGTCCTATTCTGCATCCACAATATCTTCGGACATCCCAATACCAATAAATTCTATTACAGTGACATAGAATTCTTCGGGTAAGTCGTATACAGTAGCACTACAATTTGACTCTTAGAGTATGCCGCTTAGAGTAGTGCAGCCATACGTGTTGCTTTTGTGAAAATTCCTTCCCTTACAGTGACAATGCCCGATGTCATGATAAACATTGGTGTACTTAGTAAAGTAGTTGGTCATTGTAGATATAAAAATTAGCGGGAGTGGTGATAAGGGAATCTGTCATCTGCTTGTGCCCATGCCAGGAGGATGTGTTAACTAATATTTTTTTTTTTCATACTCCGAACATCATGCACGCAAGTCTTTAAATGTTTCCTTAAAATGTTTCAATATTTCCCAAAATAAATAAAATTTATATTTGCTGTTTTTTTTAGAATATTTAGGATATTTTTTATTTTTTGGGTTTAACTCGTTCGGTCACACATTAATTTGTGAGCAGAAGTGTTGCAATGGTGTAATTTTTGATGTGTGCTGTACTTGTGTCCAACATATTTCTTGGATCTATTGAACAACGTGCTGCTTACTCAAAGACGTTACCATCAGGCATTCATAAACGAGAGGTGTGGTAATTTTCACATATTAGAATACTCGTCGAGGAGACTCTCAAAGCATTGGGATCTTATTCATCGTTGTGTAAAGTAATGTTCATAAATATGCCTAATATGTAATATGTCCACGATCGTGGACACAGTAACTGAACAGGTTAAGGTCACTCTGGGTTAGTGTCATGGTAAAAATTCAATGCAGTAGTCGTAATCATTAATGTAATTTATTTTCCACTTTATCAAAAGTTTGAATGATTTTTTTCCTTTTGAATTTTCGAAGATCATCCCAATGTCATAGCAGGTCAAGCTCAAGGTAATGTAATTCCAAGATGGCCGACTCCTTATCGGAGTAATATAGCATGAAAACTTGGCCGATTTGCACCTCTGCTCCTGTATAGGTACTACTGTGCCCAAAGGAACCAAACCATTCTACTCACAATAAAGACAATAATATAAAAATCCAAATTTCCAGAAGTCACAGAAAGACAATAAAAACATAATCATGACAGATATAACAGCCACAATGAATACAAGCAAAGAAAAAAAATACTATCTCCTTTTCAATGTACATGCAACTGATCTACTGGTTTATCGTAGTATCTTCGTGTAATTACAGTCAAAATAATTTTGCTAGTATTTGCACGATAAACCGGCCAGTCAGCATGCATACATTTCTGGAGAATTAAAAAAAAACTGCTGTTTCGCCTTTTCGTAGTTGTGTTTTCGTTAACAGTTTCCAAATCATTAAGTGCGGAATGTTTAAATAAGATGCGATTATGAAGTTCAAATGTGATGTTATTACATAGTCTGATGTTCGGGGACATTTTTGATTATAAAATGCGAATGTAGTAGCATTGTGTGTAAGGGCGGCAGCTAATGTGGTTGTGCTGTCTGTCCAGTGTCAGCGCCCAGCCCCGTGAACTCTATAGGGGTTGTGGCGTCGTCGGCAGCGCCCACGGCTGTGTTCCCCCTGCCCGGCACCTTCCCATGGGCCAACAGCTCCAGGGGAAAGCCCCGCAGAGGCATGATGCGAAGAGCCGTATTCTCCGACCTCCAGCGCAAGGGACTAGAGAAGAGGTTCCAGATACAGAAATACATCTCGAAACCTGATCGCAAGAAACTGGCTGAGAAATTGGGGCTGAAAGATTCTCAGGTAGGAACCATATAACGTATTTGTTGCATGAGATTATCTGAAAAATTTCTTTATTTTTGCAGCTTGGGGAAATGGCGCACATTTGAATCCGTTAATATAGACTTGGCGTGGACAATAATCTGGATTAGCATTTCCTGTAATTTCTAACTGAGCATGCGTTGAAAAGATTTCAGTTATTGAGAAATTGTATGTACAATTTTTATAAGGTAATAATTATAGAATATTTTATTAATACTTTTTATCCAGATATCTCTCATTTACAACACCAGTAGTATGATTATGTTCGTTCTGGGTCAATGTATTTTAAATGGGAGTTAGGCTCGGTGCTGTGGCTGTGGCTGTGATTGGGCCTCGCTTACTGAGGAATGCTTCTTTGGCTCGAATCAGGGGGTTCTCGGAAGCCAACTACTCAGGATTTATGTATGTACCCAAAGGCGCTCGGCAGTTATGCCTGCTGATTCTTCAAGCATACGTTTGTTTCTGGTAGTCATATTAGTTTTATAGGAATAGAGTATGTCAAATCCTTAATCTGTATTTATTAGCCGATTTAAATTGTTTTAACTATAATTTCTTTTTATATTGTGTGCTAAATTATACATAGGATATTGCAGAAACATGCGACAGTCTCTCACACAATTACTGCATTTTCCAGTCCCCTCTCTTGAAGACTGATAAATACACAATGCCAGAAACTGCAAAATATTCACTACCTTGACTGTTTTGTAGGTATTTGTAGGTTTTATAAAGAAATACTCCGGATCACTTGAATAAACTATTTATTAGTTTTAAGAAAGAACAATATAATTTCAACAAGGCACATAGTGCAATGACACAACAACGGTAGCTTAATAGCTAATAATTTGTTTACAGTATTGACATCTTAAGAATATAAAAACTTTTAATATTGCATTGTATATTATATTACAACATCCACCCTCAATGCAATAGTTACCTAAGTTTTACACAAATAATTTTACATGGTTACTCCACACTGATTAGTGAATTTAAAAATTAACTCTTTGTTTTGGGCTTTTGTAAACATATCAGCTAACTGTTCTTCAGTTTTTACATATTTCAGAGACACTCTACCTTTTATTATTAATTATTTAATATAGTGAAATCTAATATCGATATGTTTATACCGCTTAACACTACTTGTATTTGCAACCGATATTGCGGACTGGTTTTCACAAAAAATTGTAGTCGGGTCGACAATCTTTACCCTAAAATAATTTAACAAATTTTGTAACCAACATGCTTCACTAGCTGCCATGCTAATTGCTATGTATTCAGACTCAGTTGATGAGAGACTTACAGAGCATTGCTTCTTCGAACACCATGAAATCAAACAATTTGAATACATGAAACAATAGCCAGTGGTAGATTTTCTATCTCTGAGATATCCTGCCCAATCAGCATCGCAGTAACCCACTAGCGATTTATCATTACATTTATAAACATATTTATAATCAATAGTATGTTTAGCGTATCTTAATACCCTTTTTAAAGCCGTTAACAGTATATCGTTTGCATTGTTTTGGTATCGGCTTAATATAGAAACAGCTACACACATATCTGCTCTTGTGCCTGAGACAGCATACATTAAGCGCCCTATCATTTGTATACATACATTTTCAATATTTTGATCCGTTTGGCACTCCTTATTTTCAAAAATTTTAGCATTAAAATTCAGGTCCATGGAGGTTGACATTGGCTTACAGTTTTCCATTTTGAATTTCCTCAATACATTTTCTAAATAGCTTTTCTGACTTAATTTGGTTACACCACTTTCTAAGTTTTGTTTGACATTTATTCCAAGAAAATCAGATACTAAACCCAAATCTTTNACCCAGATCTTTAATTTTAAATTCTTTCTGTAACATTAGTTTGACATCAGAAATTTGGTTCTCATTTGTGCCACAAATTAACAAATCGTCAATGTATATTAGAATATACATTTGATCTTTCTCATTTCAGTTTGAATAAAGACATGAGTCACACTGTGACCTCACAAAGCCTCCTCTAGTTAAAACTGAGTTGAACTTTTCATTCCAATATTTGGGTGATTATTTAGACCAACAAAGATTTGTTTAACTTGACAATATTTTTATCATCAAAATAGGCCCCATCTGGTAAATTAATAAAAATTTCTTCATAAATTTCCCCGTATAAAAACGCCCCAGTTACATCCATTTGGTAAATATGTAAGTTATGCTCGGTTGCTATGGCTGTGAATGATCTGAAAGTTGACAATTTAGCCACAGGTGCATAAATCTCATTTAAATTCAAGTCATCATTTTGTTCAAAACCCCTAGCTACCAACCTAGCTTTATACTGTATATCATTACCAGTTTTCTTTATCTTAAAAACCCACTTACTGCTTACAGTCTTTTCATTTACAGAAGTATCGCACACCTCCCATGTATTGTTTTCATTTAGAGTCTGTAATTCCCTACTTATAGCTTCTATCCACTTACTTGCATCTTCTCTTCTCATTGCCTCTTCGTACGTCTTTGGCTCCTCATCCATCGAATAAATATTGTTACACTTGTAGAACGACGTTTGGTTTCTCGCTCGTTTGCTTCTCCGCTGATCTTGGTGAGTATCTGGTGAACTTTGTAGTGCATCGTCAGCTTCTGAGGAGATGGTGACTTCAGTTTCTGTTTCTTTACCACTGTAACATTGTTCATAATCACTACCTTCGGTCTCGACTTGACTTTCTGACGGTCTGCGTTCTTGTTCAGAACTCAGTTCTTCATCAACATCCCTCCCATTTGTATCTGGTACGCTTATGGTTTCTTCTGACACCAAATTTTCCACTTCACACGTTACCAACTGCTGTTTTTCTTGTGTCTTTTCTTGCTCTATACACACAATGTCCCGTTTTACTTCTACAGTGTTCCTGTGTGGGAAAAATATTCTGTACCCTTTTACGTCTTCTCCGTAACCAACTACTATTCCTTTTTCTCCTTTAGAGTCCCACTTTTTCCTTTTTTNGCCATGACACAACAACGGTAGCTTGATATCTAATCATTTGTTTACAGTACTGCCATTTTAAGAATACAAAAACTTTTAATATTGCATTGTATATTATATTACAACAGTATTAGTATTATACTCCAATATTTTTAATGTATGAATATTTAACTAAAACAATCCCATCACACTAATAGCGACCACATGCACGAGTATGTTATAATCATGGTATGGGTAAGCATATGACAACACTTTTATAGGCTTAATTGGCATTTATTTAAATACTAATACTGCGAAGCTCTGGAGACTTGGACTGTACGAGGGTGATGAAAAATTCGTGCCCTTATTGACCATCAATCCATCACTGGTCGAATAATTCCGTCGATACTTGGATCAATCAAGATATTCTTCCAATCTTTCCATCAATATTTCACAATCTTGGCCAACCCAGAACAAATCTTCACCAATCGTCAGCAATCTTCCCATCAATCTTTCGCAATCTTAAGATCAATATCGCAATCTTACCATCAATCCGCTCCACAATCCACTCCACAATCGCTCCACATAATCCACTATCGCTCCACATGCTCCACAATCACTCCACATGCTCCACAATCGCTCCACATGCTCCACAATCGCTCCACATGCTCCACAATCGCTCCACAATACTTCGATCAATACCAATCCTTCTATCAATCCCAATCGTCCGATCATTCCAAATACTTCGATTAATGCCAATCCTCTGATCGATTATTCGATAAAGCATTCGCTTTGTCTGCCACCCATATGTAAATAAATTATATTCGTGTACCAACTATGTCCAAATTTGTACATGTCGACGGAATTAATGTTTTTTATGCAGTCAACTATTCATGCATTTTTGTAAGTAAAATTTTTTTTATAATTTTTTTTATCATCTGAATTTTCAAAGCTTCACTTTAAATTTGTGAAGGATGATAGGCTACGGCACACAGAAGTAATAGGATAAACAATTATTTTAAATTCCTTATTTATTATGATTTTGTAATTACATTTTCATAAGAGGGCAGTGACAAGGAATCTTTGTACATAAACGGAGATAATGCTTCCAAATCGATGTTAATTTCTCGATGCCTGAAAATAAAATAACATATCAGTGAACGACATCACTAAATATATACTTTCTCCCATCAATCGGAAAGCCGCCAGTTATTTTATACTAAGACCAAGAGTAAAATTAATGTTTTTTTTACGATTTAAGGCTTTGGTCTTAGAGCCCTACACCGTACCTCACCTTTGGAGATGGCTTAAATCCTTATATCAGTTGCACATGAACACTAAACAATAAGAAATTAATCTACTAACATCGCTAATAATGGATCAAAAGCTCGGCCATAAATCGAATTGCAATCCTATTATCCCACTCTGATTTCTATATCCAATATCTAAAAAATCTATTTCGCCTTTAATATTGTTTCCTATAGAAATCACTGAACAGTGGGGAAAATTACCACATTCATTTCTAAGTCTGATGGAAAATTATATATTTTTTATAATTTCGTGTTTCTAACTTAGGTCCCAACACCATATCAGGTACATGTAAGTATATAAACAGAAATAAAATTGCGTACAATATTCATTTTAAATGATCCAAAACTCGAATCGGTATTCGATCTGTAAACCCTTCATCTCACTATAACACGTTTATTCTTCATGCAAAATTTGCCTAACAACCTACATTATAAATTTCAATGAAACTTATAATGTAGGTTGTTAAGACGATTTTTTGTTTCGGCAGAGACCGAGACCGATACTTACAAACATTTATAAAAATGGAGAAAAAAATCAGTAAAACACAATTTTTACGTAGTTTGATGATATTTTATTAAATCGAAAAATAGTTTTACTGAAACATAATCAACATTTCAATAATCAAAGTCAAACAACTTTATATTATAAGTCATAAACCACAACTTTTCTGCGGTTTGGCCCTTCAAATTGTGTCTCCTTTCGTCATATAACTGACCTGCTGCACTGAGTAGTTGCTCACTTGCAACACTTGTTGGAGAAGCAGACAAAAACTTCAAAGCAGCTGGTCGAAGCACTTTATATGGAGAAGAATGCCAATACTCATAAATATTGGCAGTTCTTTGCAGACGAGGTTCCCTTAAAAATGATTGGATAGCATGCTCCATGATATTGAAGTCTTCCCCTTCATCCAGAATTTCTTCATCTTCGCTTCAGTAGAGTCATGCGCTGCCCATAGACTATTCATATTGTTATCATCAATTGTTTGGGATGTGTTTCGTGATGTTATGGAAGTAGGTATCATTGTCAATTGAAGAAAGGCGATAGGAGTTTGATTCTTGTTGCGTCAGAAGATGTGTGATATTTCTCTTTGCTCAATCAATATCGTTTTGGGAAAGATACTTTGTCTTAAACCAGGGATCGATAAGCGTCGCTGTGATCATATAAATACAGTGTTTGAGGTAACTAAATCGCCTGTTCAGCGGGCTTAGAAAATTGTTTTTCATCTCTTCCTGACGAGTTCTATTATGAACGAATTCGTTATTTTCCTCACTATGGACAACATCAATATCATTGCAAGTTTGCTGCGGTTCTAATTTACCATATAACATGGTTATCATTGATATTACCATAGAAACACATGATGAATCTGATGATATATAGATCGTGGTGTAGTAAAAATGTTTTAATACTACAACGATATTTTTCATTAAATCCTATTCTTTGTTGTTTATTTCAGCAATATTTGATCTTCCTACGTGATAAAGGTTGATAGCATTTTTTTTGCTGAACGAGGCGTTCCATCATCTGATACGTACTGTTCCAGGGCGTCTCAACATCTTGAAATAATTCGTGTTCAGTTAAATTACATGTCCTTTGACACGAAGTCAAATACCTTCACGCCTGTTCACTCCTGTAAAAATTTCCAACCACTTTGCGACATTTTTTTTATAGATTCCTTGACTTCTGGTACTAAAAAAAAAGCGTCATGAATGACTAGTAGCAATGTATGTGCAACACAGCCCAAAGATTCAAAATCGGCTATTTGAGTAGCAGAAGTCATGTTGGCAGCGTTGTCCCTAACTGCCAAATGTATTTTTGATTGTATATAAAAACTTTTTCAATAAGTTTCTGGGCATTAATTTATGCTCCAGTGTGGTCTGCTTCTAAGACACATGCGCCAAGGACTACTTTTAAACGTTGCGCTTCATGAATGAAATGTGCTGTGAAGCTTAGCAAGGAGCAAGTTTTCGTTGGATTAGACCATATGTCTGTAGTGAAGCTAATCCATTCAGCAGACCACAGTAAATTAATTATTTTTTTTTTTTACTTTTTGATATGTTTGGGGCATTAACTGTGTTCAAAAATATTTTTCGGACTTTCATTTATATATCTTTGGTCCAGCTGGGTAAGATAAATTCAGTCTCTTAAAACCTTCTCCTCCTACAGTTGTGTAAAGTTGCATGTCAACAATTATATAGTCTATAACGGCCTTATAAATGCGTTTTGTAATATAATGGTCATATGGTCACTGTGATGATGATGATGATGATGATGGCTTGGTCAAAATATGTTTGATAGATGGCTGAATTTTCTTGCCTGACTTCAAAGTTATAGACGTTTAGACTTTCAGCACTGGTTTTTCTAAAACTGCTAGCTTGTTAAAATATTCCTTATTTTCAGACATATAATACTTGGACATTTGACCCTTCAAACCTTTGATTGTTTTAAATTTCGGTTTTTCACCGAGCGACAATATTTTATTGCACAGCTTACATTTTGCTTTAGATGGAGCAGGGACAGCTTTTTCAAAATAATCTCGAATAGGGTTTACATTTGGCATCTTGAAAATAATCTGAGACGATATAAAATAAAATGTTAAGTATGTATTATTCATTTATAATCATGACTGAATAACATAGGTACTATTATTCTCATTATGACACTATGATTAGGTATGGATCATCATTATCATCAGCCTGTTTCTCTCAACCTATATGTATGATGTAACAATAATATATCTTAGCCAGCATAGCAACAAAAATCAAAATCAGATAAATAACGAAAACAAACACTTACATACGAAAAGTTGCCCTTTGAAATAAAATATTATTATTCAATAAAATGTAGCTATGTTATTCACCTGCCATTCAGAACAAAACTGTTAAGAGTAAAGAGGCAAAACAAATGGCACTCGTCGAAAGATTTCAAAGATAAAAATTTTTTTACATTATACCTACATTACCCACCATCCAGTTTTAATCTAAACAAAACAAGTGAGTGTTTAGTTACCGCTCCGACATTCATTTCAGCCAATCGAAAGTCAACATTCACGCGCTTATACGTAATGATGTTCCAATTTTTCTACGTGTGACGTCTCGGTTTACGCCGAAACTTTCGGCCTTTTTTTGCCAGAGACATAAAGTTCGGCCGAACCACGATTTTTGGCCTAGATTGGCCGAAACAGAGACCGAGACCGATCTCCCGATCGGACCTTAAGTTTCATACACCATGTATATATATGAGATTTATTCCACCACATTTTTTACTTATGTGCCAATTAGGTGGTACTACTTACATGTAAAATAGTAATAGGATTTGGCTGATTATGGCGCCATCGGCATCTAGCATCGGAAATCGGAGCTGCTCATACTCTTGTCATTTCGTTCGGTCAGCGGCTATCTTGTCTACCGTGTTGGATGTTGGTGTCATTTGACATTTTATCGTGGTGACCTTTGACTTTTGACCCCGGTGACCGTTGACCTTCAAAACCCAAAAAATCCAAATAAATTCAAAATTTCCAAATAATCGAACAAGTAGTAAAAATAATAAAAAGTTTTTTAAATATTTATAAAAAGGCATTAAAAATGTATTTAAAATATCATTATAAATTTTTCTAAATTAATTTCAAAAAACCTACATTTTCGAAGGTCCCACCAGCACTACACCAACGACGCCCTAGCACTCCCCCGCCCATATATATTTAATTGCCCAATCACTTACATTTGTTTGACCAATTAGTCGGCAGGCCTCCACCCCTATCAATAATTTCCATTGGTTAATTACTCACCTTCGGTCATACTGTCTTCTGCTTATGAGCTTTAAGTCGTGCACCCACCTGTCCCCTTTCCATGTTAACCAACAAAAACAATCATAATGAATTAATTTTGAATTAATTTAGTATTTATAAAAAATATCTACATATTTTTTGCAAGTCTTCAATACAAAATAAATCCTTAAATGGTCAACGTCAAATTAAATATTTCAGATCAAACCTCAAACATAGGTTGCAACCCTGACGCCGATGCGCCAAACTTCCCCAAATCTTACTACTAGCTTACATGTAAGAACCACCTAAAAGTCACTTAAGTAAATAATGCTGAAATAATTCCCATATTAGTACATGGTGTATGAAACTTATAATTAAGTTGTTAGAATAATTTTGTATGAAGAATAAACGTGTTATAGTGAATTAAAGGGTCCACTGTTCGAATATTGACCTGAGTTTTGAATAATTTTAAACGAATTTTGTATGTGATTTTGTCTGTTTACATGCTAATACGTACCTGATATAACCATTTATGGAATCTCAGAAATTGAGGTATGGTGTAGAGACCTGAGTTCGAGACACGAAATTTCAAACAAATATAAATTTTTTACTGGACTTGTGAAAAAAGGTGGTAATTTTTTCCAGTGTTCAGTGAATTCTATAAGAATCTATGTTATAGGCGAAACGGAAGTTAAAGCCATAAGATATATGAATTAGAGTGAGATAATATGATGACAAATGTATTGGTGACCCGAGCTTAAAAAGCCTTTTAGCGATGCTCATATATTAATTTCTTACTTTGAAGTATTCATGCGCAACTGATATAAGAATTTAAGTCATCTCCAAAAGTGAGTTACGGTGTAGGGCACTGAGTTCGGAGACTTAAATAGTGAAAAATATTAATTTTCTCTGTGAATTAGAATATATTACTGGTGGCTCTCCGAGTGATGGGAGAAAGTATCTATAGAGCGCTGACACACACTGATACGTTAGTTGATGTTCAGGGATCGAGAAATTAACATCAATTTGGAAGCATTCTCTCCCTATATGTACGAAGATTCATTTTCGCATGAGGCATAATTACGATAATGGACACACACAGTTCATGCAAGGCGATATAATGAAGAACTACATCAAGAACTGTAACAATTCGCCTTTTGAGAGCCAGCAAGTGATGCCGTCCATACCCAGTGCTCTATCTGTGGGTACTGTTTCCACAGACGATTGTGACGATACAGTTTGTGCTAAGGATGGAATGAGTGCAGTAAGACAGTTTGTGTGGAATGTACACTTGCAAGACGTTTGCGTGAAATCGGCGAACTTCATAATGAACGGTCATTGGATCTTAACAATTATGAGCATACAACTCATGCTACAAAGAAAAGCAAAATTAATATAGAATACAAAAAAAGAGGTGAAGATGACTATGAAAGAAATATTGATGATTATGAACACAAAGATAGTGATAATGCTGAAGACGATGATGGTGATTTTTTCGATGCACTGACACACACCCATTAAACATATTTGCTGCAACAAGTGTTATGAAGAAGGCAGAAGCTGTCAAGAATGCCGACGACTTATTTTGTGAAGACCCCAATGAACTTTTTGATAGACTCAGATATTTTATTGACGTTCAAAAACGTATTTGATCTCATGCACATTAACTAGATATCAGTAAACTGAAGGATAGGGGATATATCGCATTATGTGATGAACTGCCCTCTTATGAAAATGTAATTACAAAATCATAATAAATTAGGATTATAAAATAATTGTTTTTTCTTTTACTTTTGTGTGTCGTAGCCTATCATCCCTCACAAATTTAATGTGAAGTTTTGAGCATTCAGCTTTTAAGGTAAAGATTTGCATATAGAATGATAAAAAAGATTTACTTACAAGAATGCATTAATAGTTGACCACATACAAAACATTAATTCTGTCGACACGTAAAAATTTGGACATAGTTGGTTTACGAATATTATTTTTTTACATATGGGTTGAAGACAAAGCGAATGATTGATCGAATTATCGATCAGAAGAATCGCTTTAATCGAAGTGTTTGGATTGATCGGAGGATTGGGTTTGTTGGAAGGATTGGGAGGGATCGAAATATTTGCGTTGATCTATGGATTAAGATTGATTAAAGTATTTCGATTGTTCGATGGATTGGGATTACTAAAGAATAGGTTTGATAGCATGATTGGCATATATCGAAGGATTGCGGAGCAATTGTGGAGCGATTGTTGAGCATGTGGAGTGATTGTGGAGCAGATTGATAGAAAGATTGCCAGATATACGAAAGATTGCGAAATATTGATGGGAAGTTGAAAGATTGATGGGAAGATTGCTGACGATTGGCGAGGATTGGTTCTTGGTTGGCAACGATTGTGAAAGATTTATGGAGAGATTGGAAGATTATTTGGATTGGTCCAATTATCGATGGAATGATTCGACGATTGACGGATTTATGGTCAAGAAGAGCACGAAAGTCAAGTCTGTTATCACCCTCGTGCATTCCAAGTCTCCAGAGCCTCGTAGTATTGGTATTTAAATTAATGCCAATTAAGCCTATAAAAGGGTTGTCAGATGCTGATCCATACCATTAGTATGATGGGCTTGTTTTAGTCAAATAAACATACATTAAAAATATCGGAGTAGAATACTAATACCTTCAAAACAGTCGACGAAGTGAATAATTTGCAGTTTCTGGCACTGTGTATTAATCACTCTTCAAGACAGGGGACTGGAAAATGTAGTTACTGAGTGAGAGAATTTTGCATGTTCTGCAATGCCCAATAAGTAATTTCGGACACAATATAAAAAATTATTTGTAATAAATCAAATTATATTGAGATAATAAATACAGATTTACGATTTAACATACCCTTGTCTACAATACCAATATGGCTACCAGAAAGAAACATGTGCTTGATGAATTAGTGGCGGTAACTGCCAAACCCCTTTGGGTACGTTCGTAAATCCTGAGTCGTTGGCTTCTGAGCACCCCCTGAGTCGTGCCAAAGAAGCGATCCTCAGTATGCGAGCCCCAATCACAGCCACAGCAACAGCACCGAGCTTAACTGTCATTTAAACACATTTGCCCAGAATAAACCCAATTATATTAACACCACTGTAAATAAATTTATTCATGAAAGTATTTACTGATTTTTGAAATAGGCATATAAAATGTATTTGTATAAATATTGCAAAGAAGAACACTCTGTTCAACCGAGAGGTACAACGTAAGTGCACTTCCAAAACTGTCTGCTTTACAAGCATCTCCTTAGAAAGGAAATAACATCAATGCAGTTGTGATGTATTGTAAACCTACAGGAATGTAATTTCACTACCATAATTGTCATGAGCTGTTGGTGTAATGCATTAGTTATCGTTGTATGCAAACGAATTGATTGTTTTGAAAATGATGGTCCTGGAACAGAGCACCAGGCTGAGGACTGAAAGAGAGAGAAGTGTTCCGGCTCACTCATTCCAGATTGGAACCGCGCAATCTAAATATACGTGAACTTAATCTTAAGCTCTGGTTAATTTTTCCGTGGTGCCATGGTGATGTTGAATCCAAGAAGTGAAGAAATATGAAAACACGTCAAAAATGATACAATATTTTCTTCTGCTGCCACATTCCTATCAGAATGATTCCGTAACCTTTTTTGTCACACTCCACTGTGAAATATGTTTACATTCATAATATTTTGTAATACATTTGTATTTTAAAATTTTGTTTTAATAAATTTTACAATAAAAATATTAAAAAACTTATAATACTTTTTTATTGTCGTTTCATTCGTTTATTCACTAGTCGTTCCTGTCGCTCCACATTCAAAGATTGCTACATTCGCCTGAGCATTTATTTGCAGCAGCTCACATTAACCATAGACATTCCAAACAATGGTACTGTTTCCAGTTGGCAGATGATTTGTAATTAGCTAAATTCCCTTTAGCCTTCATCATTTCACTACTTTTTTAATAGTTTTTAACTCCCCCACTCGATCTCTTCCCACCCTTCTCCGCTCCCTTGCCACATCACCACCCTTTCAATTACCTGCCGCAGCTTGACCAATTATACGTAATAATGCAACCCTGTTCTCATGTGACATCTTATAAATTTGTCATACATTGGCATGAACAAATAAATATTATTTATCGCGCATGCAAATCGCCTAGGTTATACCTCACTCACATCACGTAATAGGATAATAACATGTCTAATTAAATTTATTTTTTAACTTTTTAATACAATTAAAAAAAGCAAAACATGAACTTTTAAATAGAGAATAAACAAATCTCTTTTTTTCGCTAATTACTAATTTGATTAAAATATATTAATATTTTTAATATATAAATAACATATTTTTCTTCACCTTAAGGGAACATAAAAACCAACATTTATTTTTTAAAGATTATTCTTTCGCTACTACATGAAAAAAACCACATTTCTACCTCCTACAATAGGAGTGTTCACAACACAGATACTTTGTTTTCAGTAATAATATTCAAAGCCTCGCATTCTGCTCGGTTATACGCTGGTAATCACAGGAGGGTTTTAAACATGTTTAGAGTATATTGACATTGTACCTGTGCGAAGGTAGGCCTATCTGTGGCCATATCTGTAAATACGTCTCCACAGTATATTAAACTCTTTTGGGGAACAAATCTAGCGTAACCGTGAATGTGTAGGTGTTTCATGCTTTAAAAATTACCTTGCCTTTAAGTGTGACTAGGAAAGAAAATAATCAATAATTTAATAATTTTTTTATTGATGGATAAGGGAAAGAATATTTCATGTTTCAGTTATGGCCACAAATACCTTCGCACAGGTAAAATTATCTCTTTTTCTTGTCCACCGAAGGAAACAATTTAAAGTAGCGAGTATTTTCTCGCTTAGTCACACTTTAGGGCATATTTTCCCTAGCATCAAACAGGTACACTTTCACTGTTATGCTTGAAATGTTCCACTCAAAAAATGTAATTTGCTGTGGAGGTGTACAGTTTATACTTATGTCACTGTAATTGTGTAGATTGCACATAGTACTCGTATTTTTCTAACGAGTCAGAGAAATAGATGTACACTAATTCCTATTAAAATAACTGCACATAAGACATGTGGAAATTAAGATAAATCTGGCAAAAACCACCCGAATGATGACAAAATAACTAATTACAAAATCAAAATAAATGTGCGGTTTCTTCTGCAGAAAATTGCACAGTGGCAAAATGCACTTAGTTAATTGTTTCATCATTGAATTGTGTATACACATGATGAAATGTCAGGCACTGTGTCTTAGAGGCTTCTAGTTCTATCCAGTGGAGGATCGTATCGCAGTGATTGCAAATGCCACTCCCGTTTTACAGACATGTTAATGGCTTAAACTGCCATCCCTGCTGGTTCCATACTTGTTATTTGAACTATACGTTTGGGGCCTCAATTGGCCAAGGAAGGGCATCGATAGTATTTATGAAGTCCTGGGAAATAAAGCTGTATGTAAACGGGCATCATCTGTTGTAAATGTGTCTGTTGGGGCTGTGCCATGAAGGGTAGCATATATAGCCCCAGAAGTTTCTAAACGTACTTGTGTGCCATCATTGTCTACCATTGCAAATTGTCACTGCCCCTACCTGCATATATATTAACAGGCACACTGACTGGCTTCCGCCCGGTCAAGTTTGTAATGACGGAAGGAAAGTATTTCCTTGTCTTAAAGTTGGATTAAAAGTATTAGGTAAGCAATTGTTATTATGAAAAAATTCTCCCTGAGTTCTATTTTATTATTAATAAAAATTTACGAACTAGCAAATTTGAAATATATTTACTTTTCTACCAATTTCACAGTTTCACTTGACGGACGCATGAATAAATTTTTCAGGCCCATATCAATGTTAATTTTAAATGTGGTGGAATAATACACAATGTGCGTACAAGTACATCTCACCAGCGCTTTCAAAAGTGTTCAGTTTACCGTGAACAGCCCATACTAACAAGGGAGACCGAGAAAAGTAAGAAATTGCTTCCCAGACCATGATGCCACTTCTTCTAGAAGTTTGTTGCTTAAAAATGTAGTCTAGTTTTGTGTGCTGACCAGCGGTACTTAATAATAGAATACGTTTATCACGCATAACCAGAAAAAACCTCCGTTTATTACTGAATATAATACGTCGTATTTTCTCTGTCATCCATATTACATCAAAAACCACAAACTATGATACTATGTTCTAGGCACTGATGAAAAATTGCAAAAAGACGTTTAGAATAGAAGTATTTTGCAAGTCACATCATAACATTGCGGATGAAGAAAGGGGCACTGGTGATGCTAATGCATGTCTCTTATTGGTATAAACCTTACTTCGAGTTCTTGCCTGCTGGACTATGAAACGTTATGCTCTTATGGTGGCAATTCGGAGACGCGGAATATGGCCAAAAATCATTTGAATAAACAGGCATGTGGTATAACAGGTGTTTGGCAAGAATTTATTTTGCCTTTGCAAACACCTCCTAACCTGACAATCCGGTGTTTGCTGAACTGTCATTTAACTGACCAGGTATTTGGTCAAACAGTCATTTGGCCGAACAGATGTATGGCGGACCAAGCATATCAATATACGCCTACAATTCGACTGTGAAAAATACCGCTAGTCGTCTGTCCGTCGCGCATGGGTGCCAGTACTTGCAAAGAACAAATCTGAGAAGGGAATCTGAAAATCATTAGTCTTGCTTGCATGTACCGTGACATGGGAAATGTCTAGAATTTTTTACGATTTTAATGCTATTGTTGTTATGATTCATGGGGATACTTAACACATGCATGCCAGAATAAAGTATTCTTACTTTAAAATAAACTGCGAGGATTTCTTATTTGGTTTTTAAGTTATATATTTCTTTTCAACGTTCACAGATGAAGGTTACCGCTACTGAAATATCTTCGATACGTATATAAGGTGTTAATTGTTAATAATGTTAAACTCTTATAAAGACAAGCGTGGTATTATAAAAACTGTAAAAAACAAGTGTCCTAAATTACTAACAAAGCTATTATGAAAATGTAGTCTAAATTTGTTGTTATTATAAAACATGCGGGATAAATGTTGCATTTTTTAAAGATCACCCATGTAGCAAAATACATATAGCCCATTTATGGTTTAGACTCGGATGCCAAGCAGGCAGAAAGTTGGCCAACAGCTGGCATGCACTCGGCACCATTATTGGTCCTGAAGTGGCATTTCTAACTAAGCCATACTCTGTCCATAACTGGCGCAGGTGTTGTGAACAGAAATGGCCGAGCATGTTCCATATGCTTACAACAGCAATGGCCCATCGATGCACCACTTCACAGTCAACAGATGGCTTACTGATGGCTAGCCATGCTATCACCATACGTTAACCACTATCTTTTAAATAAATTATTTTTAGCATCAATCTTAACTTTCCTTTGTTTTTAAATTTCATTTGCTCCTCTATTGAATGCATTATAGAACATTAAAATCTTTTGCTTACCGGTGGAAGGGGATGGGGGTGGGAACTCACACCTTTCTAGCAATTAACTGAAATAATTTTCGAAATAGCTAAATATAAACAAAGAAAAAATTAATTTGGTAGCAAAGTTTAAGCTAAAATTGAAATTTTTCTATCTCGAGATAAAGATTCATATAAAAATTTACTGTATTTCAGGTGACCAAGTGTTATTTTTCCACTGTGATAGCAAGACTAATTTTGAAGAGTATCGGTATCCGGTGATTCCTGCCAGTATTACTCATAAAGTGGTGAACGAAGTACATTTTACCATAGCTCATATTGGTTCTAACAAGTTATATGATACATTAAACACATTTTGTATTTTCCCAGTATATTGAAGACTGTTGGGGAATTCGCTACTTCTTGTGACATCTGCCAAAAAGCCAAGCATGCTATTGAGAATCTCCAAGGGGAATTTCAGCTCATTATAGCTCAAGCACTTGTACAATTAAAGCCAGTCGACATTTTTGGACCTTTACCTACATATAAAGCAGGTGTCATATACATATTGTCATACTATGTTTGTTCTCTATGTTTACTCAATCATATCCGATAATGCAAGCAAATAAAAATATACTCATTTGCAAGCTCAAATTATTTATTAAAGAAGTGGGTAAACATATATTAATGTGGTCCAGCCAAGGCAGTTATTTCACCGGAGATGTACGCAAACGGGACTGCTTCAGCCTCAATCTAGCATTCTCAAAATAATGATGGGAAAAGAAGTGTGAAGACCTTGGGGAAAGTGTTGAGAATATACTGCCACAGCGCACAGCAGAGCTGGCGGTACAATACCCCACCAGTTGAGTTCGTTATCAATCGTACAATTAATATGCCCACTCAGTTCCTGCCCTTTCAAGTCTTCACCAGCTAGCGCTCAGGTGAGTGAATTCTAGATATGTTACCCGGACTTGTGTCGATACCATCCCAAGTCCTGGAGAAATTAAGAAGTAAATTTGAATATTTAGCAAAACCGGCCCTGTAAACCACTGCTGAATGCTGCAGAATGCATATAAATTTGAGTAAGAAAGCCAAGTTTGAAGTATAATATTGTGTATTTAAAACCGCACTGTCAGCCCTGTTTTCCCAAAAAGGTATAAAAATGTAGTTCCTGAATAAAATGTCATCTTGACAAGCTAAGGAACGCGTCTACAGTTTATGGAAATTTATTGGCGCATTTAGAATTTATGAGATCCTGTTAACGAAAAATTTGAACCTCATTTCTTGCGCTTATATTATTGTACTTGCTATTGTTTGTTTAAAGGTCTTATAAAGGATTTATTTAGAGCTTTTGTTATTCCCGTTGTTTTCTCTGTGGAGACTTTGTTAGGGAGGACAGGAGCGTACACTGATTTACTGCCACGTCGAATCTTTGCAGCAACTTAAATATTTGATGCTCGCCATGAAAAGAAAATGAATTTACAATTTTGCATTGCATCTCTGTGACCTAATTTCCAAGCTAGAACAGAGCACTGTACGTCTCTATAGCTGGTATTATTTAAGCAAGCCATGCGAAAGGTAACAGTAAACGGAAGAGAATGCTGAGATAAACCACACAATTTACATGGCTTAACGGCTAACTTGAATGAGTCATGGTGCCAAATGGAACATATAACGACGTGAGGTATACTCAAGAAATGAAACGAAATACGAACGTCCTGCAGATTAAAATGAGTTGTCCTCTTACGCAGGCACACTCATACATGTACAATTATGGACAGAAAAAATGAGCGCACTCATGGAGCGAAAAAGTATGTATGTCATATTCGGGTAATTTATGCATGAGGCCTGCGCACAGGCGTCAGGTGCAAGTGTTATGTGGGCGTCGCCAGAGGCTAAGTGAATAAAATTCTTTGGAGGAAAATTTACACACAGCATAAAATGAAATACAGGTAAACCTTTGTTTGTTCGCATTTATTTGCCAGTGTATATAACATAAATACATATTTCCAAGCAAATATTAATTCAAAATGTAGTGGGTTTGTCGTTTCGTTTATTAAACATTTTTACATGAAGACAGCTTGTCAAAGTTTGTTCAACAGATTATATTCGTCATTTTTCATAGTGTTATGTTTGAGGCAGAACAGTCTTTTTCATGTACACTGAAGAGCCAAAAAAACTGGTATAGGCGTGCGTATGCAAATAACAGAGGTATGGAACCAATCAGAGTAACGCGATGCTGTCGGCAGCGTCTATATAAGACAACAAGCGTCTGGCAAAGTTTTAAGTGAGTTTGAACGTGGTGTTATAGTCGGCGCATGAGAAATGGGACATAGCAGCTCCAAGGTAGAGAAAAATTTTGGATTTTCGCGTATGACCATTTCACGAGTGTACCGTGAATATCGGGAATCCGATAAAACATCACATCTTCGACATAGCTGCGGCCGGAAAAAGATCGTGAATAAACGGGACAAACGACGACTGACGAGAATCATTAAACGTGACTGGCGTAAAATCATTTCTCAAATTGCCGCAAATTTCAATGCCTCTTGCATACCTTCAGACATTAGTTGAGTCCATGCCACGTCGTCTTGTGGCACTTCTGCGTGTTCGTGGGGGCCCTACACGATATTAGGCAGGTGTACCAGTTTTTTTGGCTCTTGAATATATATGTAGTGAAAATCTTTCCAATTATTTAAGCCGGCTATTACTTTTAGAGTGAAGTGGATAGATTTGTGTGGCTATTAACATCGAGCTTTTGATGAGGGTGAAGCGAAGTGTGTACGGAGCAGCGTCGGGATGGAAGGGTGGGGAAACGGGATTCCCCCGAGAAAATCCGCCGACCAGTGGCATCGTTCAGCACAATTCCCTTCATGCGAAAATCTGGGAGCGACCCTGCCGGGAATCGAACCCTTGTGGCCTAGAAGAAAGGCGAGCAGTCTGAGCACTACACCACCGGGGCTCCCTCTTATGTGTTCTATTTCTTTAATATGTGGACAGTACTGTAATTCTGGTAATAACATATTTTATTCACTCACAATATTATAATCATTCTAACAAATAAAAGGAACGAAATAATATATTTTATGTAAGGAATATCAGAAACATTTTTGAATTGTATAGAATTAAAATGAGTTTCGAAACATTCCGTAATTTTAAACTTTCACATTTAGGTATTTGTGACCCAAAAGCGGATTACATATATTTATGGTTTCGTACTGTTCACTTATTTGTCTGTTGCATTAAATTTTCATTATATTTTCACATAGTAAATTTGCGACGCATGTATCTTAAGAATATCCTGATGTTTTATAGTGTAACTTGCTACTGGTAGTTTCCCACCTTTGAAGGCATAAGTGGTGGCAATGATATAGCATAAAGGGAACGGAACGTTTTCTACATAACTGCAGGAAGATCTGTGTATTGTGCTGAAACTATTAAAACTGAATTTTGGGGAAGTTTTATACATTTAAATTCGTTTAATAAGTCAGCGGATAAATCGAGCAAGACAGTATCTTGTGTTACGTTAAATAATGACGACACCGAATTTTAAATGGAACCGTACGGGATCATAACGCGAAGGCTTTCCAAACAGTTTGTTGTTTAGATTTTGACGTGGATATTCATGACGGTACAAAACAATAATTATTTGCTTTAATGACTGTATAACTGATCTTGCCTATAAGTAACTTTTAATGAAGCGAGGCAATAATACTAAAATATATACAAATAACTAAGTATACCTAAATCCCTACTCACATTGGAATACATAAAATGTTACACGTAATATTAACGTTGATATGTAATGTAACATTGAGAAATTTTTCTTTTAGTTATTTTCGGTTTATACAGGAAAGAACCTTACAAATACTACAAATATGAAATTACATACTATGCGTTAATTCAGTTGAAAGGAATGGGACAGTATTGTGTATGTATCGGTTCAAATTATTGCATTGTCCGGATGTGCGTAGTTCTCTAGTGAATTACTGTACCTACATATAAATATGACATCTGGACCCGTTAAAGTATAAAAACTATTCAACATAGATCAAGCCATCATACATGGAACAAAACAAAGCATTCACAAAAATCTGACGATTTTTTTAATCCGTAATAGATACATTTCGATTTGCCTTTAATGACCTTGTGAATTACTCAACTGGTTAGTGGCAAATATTAATTAAAACGCAAGGAAACACAATTTGAAACACCTGGTAAATGTGGACGATGATCAAATCCGTTTGCTTTATAACTATTGGAATAGCCATTGGCTCGTGCTTTCTAGCAAATGGTTTGTCAGCGCCTCGCCCTACTTTCTGTGAATTCTGACCACTAGGATGTTCGCAGATACCAGATGTCTCAAAATAGATAACGATTAAACCCACGATTTGCCAATAACATGCATAGGCCTACTGTTATGGAAGTGTTGAACAAAATATAACTTAACAAAATTATAGATGTGAAGTTCAGGAGATAGAATATTTAATATCATCGGTTGCATCAAATGAACTGTGACATGCTACTTTGGCCAAATTATTTACATTTAGATGTCACGATGTTGTGTGACCAAACAGCCAATCATGAGCGACTGTGAGGATGTGACTGTGGCCGTTGAAATAGCTGATTTAATTGGTTCTATGTTGAAGGAAGTAATATCTAGGCGGAAGTTTGGGAAGGGGGTGGCGTACTTTAGTACTTACCAGTTGTTGTTATTAATTAAGTGTATCCACGATTACTGGCGTGAAGGACAATTAATTATTTTTTTAATCCACGTTTCTTACGTATTTTCCTGATATTTTCTCTTCGCCTAGAACATCTACACCGCACGTTAATTAATTAAATTGCTCACTATTGCGTGATGTGATTGTAAGTTATTTGTGTATATTACGTTGGTTCTTGTGTATATTGCTTTGTTTCGTAAGAAAATATAGTTGTGAATTTGTACATTGCATTATCATTTATATGCTTTAATGTTTTGTATTGTTGTTTGTGTTATATTAGAATTTTCTTTGTAGTTACGACTAAATCGTTTTGAGGCATTTGAGATGTTGTTCTCGTAAAACTCATATTCTCTTATACTGCTGTAAATTTCGAGACGACTGCCCTTCGTAATGTAGGGTCCACGTTTGAGAGGCGCGGAAGTGGTTTAAACACGCGTGGGCAAGAAATAAGTGGCCCAAGGCGCATTAGGAACTATTTTTTTCTTTTGCGACGTGTGATATGACACCATATTGTCCCTGGGTGTTACCATCAAGACTCAACAATAGGATGTATATTGTCGTGAATGAAAAGTTTTTAAATTTTAGTGGGTCTTTGAAATTTTTTTCTCTGTATTAGATCTGGAACTGAATATTTAATGTTTGATTTTCTGAAATGAATAATTTCCCCTTTTATTCATTGCCAAAGACCAGAGAGTAAAACGTTTCAATGTTCTCCACGAGCCAGATTTTGGTAGAACATTTGTTGAAATATTTTTAATTGAGTTAAACCATGATGTGATATAATTTTATTTAATTATAATGTCTGTGCGACAGATGATTTCACTTAACTTCATCTGTTTTAAGTTCTCAATACACATAAGTTTAATCAAATTTGTTTCTACGTTTAAATTTTCAAAATCCGAACTTAAATAATAAATAACATTTATTTTCTCATAATCTGCAAGTAAATTCTTTCTGAAATACGTAAATTTTAAATTTATGGGGATCTGCCAGTGTCTTTATCTTGCTGTGTTACGTTTACTTATTTCTTATTTTATTTTTTAAAGGTTATATGTCATTGTGTACTATGTGAGTTGACACTTAGTGCATATACTTTGAAATACGCATGATACTTACTTGAGCACTTACTTACCTGGTTCATCGCCAGAATTAAGATATAAAATTTTAGTGGTCATTTTATGCTTGAAAGTATGTCGGCCTTTCCTTCATTGGGCTGACACTCATACAAGTATTAACTTTTAATGATTCGGCTCTCAACTACATCAAACATTTTATTAAAAACCTACACTTACCACACGACAATGTGATCATAAACACCGAACAAAAAAGCAGGTCCTAACTGTTAGTAGATTTACTGAATTATGATAAAATATATTGAAATTTTCAAGGCCACGACTTAGAATAAAACAACACTTGATATGGTTCAATCAAATCTATTTTTTATTTTTTACTGGGTACTATGAGTGTATATATAGTACATATGGCGAACTCGGGCGTACAGAACACATTTGCCTCAAGTTTTGAAGAGTACACACAGGCACAGCGGTGTGAAGTATCTTAGAGGCTAACATTCCGAAGTAGCGTAGGTAATAACGCCTCTCCTCGAAGTTAGCTTACGCCAGATTCTACATCTCAGGAGTCAACCGTGAATACTATGATTGAGAAATGTATTGCAGCGTACACAATGGTAACTGTAAAATATTTTTGTATAAAAATTTTAATAACAAAATTAATCAAACTCTTGAACTGGTAATTTTTAGATTATTTGATCGAAATGTGGTGTTCCCACTTGGAAAAATTGGCATTAGGACATAATTTTGTGGTGTTCAGCAGAAGTTCTACATACTGAACGATCTTAGCTAGTTGTAAAACTATTAACTTTCCCATCAGAAAGAGGATTGCTTCTGTCTAAAAATCAGGCAATTTTTCGATTCAATTCTTAACCTTCGAATATTTATATATTCAAAAATACTTTTCCAATAAGTGTCTAAATCTACCAATGGTTGTGAATAGGTTGACGACAAATTGTAGTTTTATTTTGTTCCTTTCTAAGAGGTTCGAAACCATGGCTATTTTGCTAACAGCATGGAAAACCATGAGTTATTGATTGAAAGCGAATATTATTCTCGATATTAACATAACTGATTTTTCCTGTACTTGACAAATTATGTGCCTGAAATTTTTTTTTTTACTCATATTAATAAAAGTTTATTTTAAAAAATGGCTAACATGTAAACATATAAAACCACCGATAGTGTTTGTTGCCCATGTGAATTTAGTTAGCGACCGTTTACTTGTAGTTAAAATGGGCCAGAAAATATGTGCACTTTATTGCTGCCGGAACAAATTTTTTATCTCCACTGGTATTGCATTAATGTGTTCATTATTGGGAGGGGAGCGTTGCTTTGACAGAAATGGACAGAGAGGCGAAAGCGCAGTGAGGAAGATTTGGCCGGATCCCGGGACAAATAACGAATTCTAATAAGCGAATATTCTAGTTTGGTATGCGGCAGACCCATAAAATACACGATTATTGTTATGCAAAATGTCCATATGGTGGATCATGAATTATTATTTTGCACTGCTTCGATGCCTCTTTATGAAAATCAGTCAATTGAGGGTACGTGTTTTAAATACTAATAGAAATGTAAATTAGTACAAAATGTTAACCGATTATCTAATTAAAAGAAAAAAGTATGAATACACATGTCGCAGAATCATTATTACCTTTGTATGTGTGTGTGTTTATGTTTATAGACACATACTAAAATATGATTGCAAAAATTTCTAAACTTAGCAAAAATTCTTGTTTTATGACACAATAAAACCCGTGATAATAAAGATGTTTCCATGAAAACGTTTTCGTATTTTAACTTATGTGAAAAATTAACTGAACTTTAAACATGTACATTTTTCCAACAACTAAACGTACTTTTAGATATGATAGAACGTCTGCATATGAAATATATTTAATCGTAAACCGATGTTCAGAGTTGATTCATTACAATACTACGGGTTCTTGTCGGGTATCCTGTGACCCCGAAATGGTAGGTGTTTTACGATGCGCACTTTAGCTACCTGGGGGCTACACCAAAGGTAAATTTTTTTGTTATAATAATAAAAAGGTTTTTTATTCATTATTACTTTTGTTTATATAAATACAAAAATCTCTTTTATCCAAAATATGGAAGCGTTGGCTCAAACACTCGGCCCTTGGTCTGACTAAAAATATTGCAATATCTGTGTGTTAGTTGGCGGACTCTTTCGAAAGGTTGATGTGTGTTCCCAACCTAATCCCATACTCATGAATGCTGACATTGAGGACTTGGCGGCCTTTCACAGGCCATTTTTACGCACGATTATTGATGTGATTTCACAAGAAGAAATCGAGCTGCGAATGGTATAGTGATTATGGTGGTCATGGAACAGGTTCTTACTTTCCACGCAGATTATCACTGGCAGTTTTGGTAATAGGGTCGTGAACATGATCATTAAAATGCGGTTGGCTCTACCATGCTGTAATCACATTTTGCTCGCATGTTTAGTGGCACAATACCCAGTGGTTGAAACAGTGTGTTGTGGATAATGCCAAAGTATGCCTGTATGGTTAAAGGGGTTATGGATGAAAATCTTGATTAGGCGTTGGGGATAATGGCAGCCCAAATCTTTACTGAAAACATTGTTGTTAATAATGCTATTATGAGAATTGAAATAATCCGTTTTTATCAAACAAACCTTTTTAGAAAACTTTATAAACCCATAAACTCTGGCTCGTTAATGTAAAATTGCATAAACCACTATGAGTAGATAAAAGTCTAATAATGTTCCAACAAAAATTACGATTGAAGCATTTTTTCAGAAGTTTATGTTGTAGTAAATTAAATAATATTGTAACAAGCTGATAAAGTAGTCAATTTTTAAAATATTATTTTACTATAATGCATATATAATGCTAGGCTTTTAATGATAATAAAGCCTCTTAATAATGTTGCCGCAACCAAATGCTGTAAAACGCTAATACAAACGGGAAGAACAAAGTATTTAGTTTTGCTACGACATTAAAACAATGTCCAGCCAACAGAAGTTTACACTGACTTTACGTTGTAAAATAGCGGATATTAGTGAACAGCGATAACCTCGTAAAATAAAACTACTGTGTTGATATTATAAAGCGTAGTTTGAGAACTTAATGAAGCCAAGACCATCTCCTAAGCCTTGCAAAGTAGTTTGCAAAATGTGCATATATTTCTAGAGCATAAAGTATTTCCACATAACGAAATAGAACTGCAGTTTTTCGTTATTTTGTATTGAATACCCACAGCATGAAACACGCTCAGAGATGTTAACATTGAGCAGTTAGTAGGGCGCCAAACGCTCAAGGCGCGAGTTTAACTCCCCTCCCGGCAGTCATTTTTTTTTTCGTGGGTAATATTTCATTTTTTGTGTCAAAATAATAGTACTTAATTAAATTTACATCTTATTTTTTTGAAGTAAAGAAAATACAAGAAAATGTTTTACATTTATGTTAATATCTGTTTAAAACAAAATTTATTTTGCAGCAACATAAGCACAACCTTAATGTTGACAGAGCAGTCAGGAGTTTATGTTGTTACAAAAGTACTTAATTTTTAAATGTCATTAATAGCTTCGCAGTATATTACGCTAACAGCAACATTAGTTTCTGACCCCTCACATATAAAAAAATACTGTAGTAATAATATTAATACTGTTGGCACAACATTAGATTTTTATCTGTATGTGAAAAACACTTGGTTCTGGAAACCAGCTGGTCGAAATGCGTGCACTATTTGATATTGGAACTTATGTAATACATTCTCATTGAGTACTTTCCAAATAAAGGTAGTAACTGAAAGCATGTCATAAATAATCGTCATTTTACTTCTTCTTCTCCAAAACGCGGCGTCCGATCACAGTATCACCCGACGTCCCAGTGCAGTGTACGAAATGAACCGTACACGAGCAGTTACTGATGGTCACTGGAACATTGTGAAGTAGTTGCTACGAGTTGGGGGAGCGTTCCTAACTGCAAATGAATGCTTTCCTCGACGCCTTAAGGCAGCGCCACACATTCGCTATTTGCCGAATACCGAATCGTCGCCTTTTTCTGCGGTGTTTTTCGTGGCATTCGCCTTATTGCGAGCAGACGGAAACATATACAAAATCCTCCGAGCATCGGCTTACTGTGAAAAGGACGAAAATTCACTATAATGTTCGTTGGAGTAATTGACTCTAGCTGCGCCAATATTGCTATGTGCATCGATGGATAGCAATTCTGAACTTACAATAACATCGGCAACTTTTGTAGTTTTGTGTAGTGACTATAAGCTACTAACAAAAATAAGCCTGGAAAAAGACAGGGTGGATGAAATCATTTAATAAAAACAGGTGACTGTACATATTATTTCAACTAGTTTTCCGTCTTCAATATGTTTGAAATATTTATGTAGTAATTAATAGTGGTGTCTTTGGTTTTCCTTTGACAGGTAAAATCGCACAAACATACTAGCAGAATTGGTTAGAGTGCCATATGGAAAATTTAACAATATCTTCGAAAATCATTTAAAGATTTCAACTATCTGCTTTGTAAAACAAAACCAATGGTTGCTAAAAAAGAAACTAAGAGGAGAAAAGCGATTCCAACAAAAAACGTCTAGTCATAACCCTCCGATTTGTAGCGTCAGGTGCCATTTCCTAACGCCTATATTATTTATTTAAAACTTCGCCTGAACATATTTCCGATAATATAAATTTATTCAAATACTTTTATTTTCACCTAGCAACTGACAAACTTATTGCACAAAATTAATAACAAAGTATTTTAATGTAATATTTTCTGATACCACTACGAATATCAGAACCTTAAGTCTGAGCTACATTTCGCATAGTTTAATAAAGTGATGTTAGGTATTGTACTGCACTGGACTTTTAGCATGGTGAATTTATTTCGGTCTTTGAGGGGGAAATGTTACTGAAATGTTGTAGCAGTTTGCTGAGGTGATGGAGAGTGCGGTAATCCAGGGGCCAAAGAAAGTTGGGATGATATTGAAAATTAGCATGATATTGATTGTGACCATTCTGAATATTCGTGGAAAATATAAATTGTAAATTGTTGTTGATTAGGATTAAACTATTACAATTGTTAATAATTTTTATTATGCTGACTGATAATAATATGTTTAAGTTAACAGGGATATCTTCCTCTCCATGTGTAGCATTTCCATGTCCTTCAGTAAGAACAGCCTGGAACATTTTAAATGTTAAATATATGTTAGTAGATTTTAATGTTTGTTTGCATCATTTTAGCAGGCTATAGTTTATGAATATTGTCAATTTGTATTAAAGTTACAGCTTTTCAGCTTCCAGCCACTGCGTACAAATGAATATATCTGCTCGAAACCTTTTAAAAATGTTTGGCATTTTCCTCGTTGTCTTGATGCCATAATCGGGTGACGCGTTATAATACAGGCCCCAATAAAGAGTGAATGCGAATACTTCAGTCACAAAACCGAACTTCAGCATGGTATTAAAAGCTTTTATTGTCTATCGAGATCTAGTCGAATCGTAAATAATACATTTGGAATAATAGGTAATGTATTTCATGCACTATGGGAACCAATGTTACTTCAGTCTGAGAAGGTTGCAATAGTTGTCATGAATTGCGTTCTTTTGCACAATTTTTTAAGAAGAAAGAAAACTACGTGTTTCCTCTATTCACTAACAGGCAAACGTGATAGTAAAGACGATGGAAACATTGTGAAAGGCTCATGGCATCTAAATAACGACGATATGTCATCCCTACTGCCTATGCATAAGATATAGAAAGCCCAGCATGGAAGCAAAATAAATTAGAAACGAATTTGCTGAGCACTTTGTACACAATGTAAAAATTCACTTGCAAGATCAATTTTGCTAAGTGAAATGTGACCAATCATTTCATTTTATGATTTTTTTTTCAATTCATTTTGATAACAGTAATTTACCTCAGTATTTATCGTTTCCAGTGGTTGATGCTTATCCTTGAGAAACCTGGCCAAATATTCATTCATAAACGAACACATTAGGTTTGTAGACATCTTTGGTCTCACTTCCGCTTCTTAAGCTCTTCTCCAGTTAATTCAACGCCAATGATTGGGTGGTCGTAGCGCGGTATGGCCGTACGGCTAAGAGCGCCACGTAAAAATACAAAAGCATGGCTGCTAGTCAGTTATGTAACATATATGCTATGTGGGGCAAAACTAACAAACGAGTGTACACTACGCCTGTGGAGAACGAAGATGCAAGCAGGCCGTTTATTTGAAGTTTCGCAGCCAGTCTATAGTTAGGTTTCGATATCGATCACAAAAGACAAGTGTTCGTACAGATCCGTAATCAACACAATTCAGGTTTCATGAGTTCCCCACCACAACTCTTTTTCCCGTGCGTATTCAAGCAGGCGACATGAAGGATGTGAGCACACGGTATAATAATTGCAATAGTGTATTCGTAGATGCTGTATCTTTTAAGCGGTTAATTACTGCAAAAATGTGTATTCTTATATAATTATTATTTTTACATTGTATTGTATACGACAAACAATATTCTAATTATGAATGCGTAGTGAGGGATATTAAGAGTGAAATTGTTCGTCATGTGTCATGGCGGTTATTGACTGAGGAAAATAGTGATAGAAGGTATAGCCTGAATGCGCCAAACACTGGTTGGCAGTTGAGACCATTATTCGGTTAAAAGGAACAGAATATTTTCTCTTAGCATTTTCATTACCTAGGACTTTCTCCTAACAGTCCAGTTAAATTTAGTGTACTGTGATTTAATTATACGAAGTGTGTAGAAGAAGACTCGTAAAATTTCGCCGTAATAATAATGACGGAATTGAATATTGCGCACGTTTACACAGAAACTTACGTTATGGCTTAACAACCAGTTGTAAACTATTGAAAGTGTTATTTTCAATTTCTGGAACAAACTAATATCCACTACCGCTAATGAAGTAAGGCGTAGCAAGCAAAACTACCTTGTTTCTAATTATTAAAAAAAAAATGTTTACTGTCCATTTAATAAATTATGACAATGTATATAAAATGAAATAGTTTTATTCGTTTTTATGCAAAATAAAAAATAAAATATTGGCCGAAACTCGAATCAAACAAGGTTTTTACTTAGAGGTACGCAGTTTTATAAAAATTGCTAAATGAATGTCAGAGGAATAAGAATTCTTATTTCTTTCGGTACAACAGTTCAGATAATATAGTATATGAACACACATTGATACAAATACCCCCTCGTTACACGTATAAGATAACATTTTTATTAATGCTATGTACGAAGTTTTAAATGGCTGTACGTATAAAAGTCGTGCCTGTTCGTAATAAATGTTGAAATTGAGATGGCCAACCGTGAATGCAGCTCTCGACAGCTAATTAGCTTTCGAATACTCCCGACCGTTTACTCACGAGAATCGAGGCATACTTTTTAAATTACAATATAAAACACCAGAAATATATCGATAATTGTGATTTCACGATCGTCAGTTATGGTTCAAGAAACTTAGGATAGAGCCCCAGGTTAGGAACACTCTTTGCATTTTCGAAAGTGTATTCCAGTCAATAAATTCATGTTAGTAATAGGATTATCATCCTTCTGGTGCAGGTATCATGTAACAGGATTACTGTTCGCCCTCCACCTTGGTTGTCGAGGAGGAACTGGGACTACCGACGCTTCGAAATTTCCTGTTTTCCCTCCAAATGGCCCGTTCAGCTTTCGAAAAAGCCTGTTTGGTGACCCAAATTTCTGCCCCCCCCCTAACAATCCTAAATTTCCAAAAAATATGTGACAAAAGTGCTTGCTCCTCAATGTAGATGACTGTCGCCTCAATGTGGCTGAGGTATCCCGAAAATCAGCCACAATGTGGAATCTGAGGAGTCCATGAACTAAAATAAATGAAATAAATATTTTTTTTTATTAAAATATATGTTATCATTAAACAATTTAAAGGGACAAGTATTGAGTGTTATATATAACCGGACTCGTCTTTTCAAGGCACATACGTTCGTGATGTCTTAACGATTATGTGGGCTAATGTCAGCACCAACATATTGGATTTAAGAGGTATGTTCCTACCCCGTCACCCCTTTATAAAACAAAACAGTTCCGTTACTCAGCATTAAAAACACCCCTCAGCAGCACCTTAACATCCATCCAATTTCGTCAGCCCACCTTACCACCTTCGCCACTCCACCATCTTCAACCCTCCCACAAACACAAGTTTATTTATAAAAGTAGCTAATATTTAAAGCGATTTATATTGCTGCCCTAAACATCGGCGGAAATTATATTGAAAGTGTGAATATATACCACCCCCCCCCCCCCC
>NQII01001258.1:108438-208209 GCA_002778355.1 Clitarchus hookeri
GAGAAATTTTTGGGGAAAAACAGGCGTTTTCGAAAGCTGAATGCGCCATTCGGTGGGAAAAACGGGACATTTCGAAGCGTCGGCCGTTCCAGGCCGCCTCAACAACCGAGGTGGCGGGCGAATCCTAATACTGATACATGATGCCTGCGCCAGAAGGAATATAATGCTATAACTACATATGTTACAATGTTTGCAGTCACCCTAGAGGCCACAATATTTTGAGTATCTGTTGTATAACGAGTTTTACGAAAATATTGTCAAAATAATTAACAAAATATACAAACAGTGCAAAAAACATAAGAGTAATTCTTAATGCATCCACCAATTCTGCTTTATATGAAGGCACTCTCTGGCTGTTCAGAGAATTGCGGTTTTACGACTTGCCAGTTATGTGGGACGGCTAAGTAATGATCCCTGGCGCCGTAATATGGCACCTCAATATATAAGTTTCCCCGATAAAATGGTTCAATATAACACATATTTGGTCGCCAGTGTCGGAAAATAATGTGTGTGAAGTTTAGAGGCTAGATAGATTTTTTTGGACATTCGTCATTGTGATGCAGATATGTCGTGGAAAATCAAGGGTGATCACGATAAAATACTTAAATAATAAGATAAATAACCTATAAACGAGAAAAAACATAAATATATGTATACATACAACATTGGAAAACTCCAAGAGGAAATAGAGTAAAAAAAAGGACAGCAACTACATAGTTTCGGATATATATATATAATACTAGCTGACCCGGCAAACGTTTTTTTGCCATAAAAGCATAAAAAAATAAAAAATAAAATTTTTGTTCAAACAATAAAAAAAAAATGTTTGGGGGTGGCCACCCTTATTACTTAGTGGAGACCGGCTACTCCGTGCTGTGTCACTGGGAGACACCTGGTGGGAATAAATTGTAACCTAGATCGATAAATGATCGATGATAATTGATCAGTTATCGACCTAGGGTAAAATTTATTAAATTACTAATATCGCTATAAAAAAATAAGGGTTGGTGGTAGAAGGGTGAAAATTTAGGAGGGTATGTATTTTTTGATGCCACATCATAAAAAAATAAAAAATAAAAATTTTGTTCAAACAATAAAAAAAAATTGTTTGGGGGTGGCCACCCTTATTACTTAGGGGTGTAAAAAATAGATATAAATCTATTCTCAGACCTACCGAGTATACATAAAAAATTTCATAAAAATCGGTCCAGCCGTTTCGGAGGAGTTCAGTGACTAACACTGTGACGGGAGAATTTTATATATTAGATATACATACACGACCAACAGAAAACACATGAAAACAACACAGGCTAGAAATCTATTGAAAAGTTACGAGAACACTGACAAAATATGTAGGAACAAAATGGGACAACACAACAAAGAAACGCGCTCAAACACTAGTTTTACCAGAAATGCGAGCCTTGTGTGCTGTAGTCAAGAATATATATGTATAAAACCTGAAAATTCCATGAAGGAATCGAGTCAAATAAAACAGTACAACAAGCTAAATGCGAAAAACTAAAATACTATATATATACGAAAAACGATATACTACCAACAGACAACATACTGAAGAATACACAGGCTAGATATCTGCTAACACAAATAAGACAACACTTGCAAACAAAGACAAGGAAGAAAATCACGCAATCACAGTAGTTTTCCCATACACGGTGGAATGTGACGTTTCGGGAACTACTATATATTCCCGTCTTCAGGCAGCGACACACAGGGTCCGAGAACACAAAGTGCCACATCTGCATTGAAATGGCTAATGTCCAAAAATCTCCATGTAGTCATTCACCCTCATTGCACTAGTCACTCAAAGATCACAAGTCATAGAGGCGTTAACCCAAAGTTGTGTGCAATACCAACTAGTTACAAAATTTGTGAGATAAAATAATTTATTAAAAAGTAGTGCAGAAGTGAGACTCATCTCAGATAATGTTAATCTTTCCTTTATCTTATTTACTGAGGTTACAAATATTTTAAAATAAAATTTAAAATATTTATATTTTCAAACCCAAAACATTTGAATCATATACCTATTCAAACCATATTTGGTATAGTTTCATATATAACTAATCGCAGTTGAAAATAATGTCAAATAATGCTACTAGTGCATGGAATTTGACATAAACACAATAATTTTGAGAACAGAAATGTAATTAATAAAACGATTTTAAGTAGAAAATTAGCATGCGATCCGCATATTTATATTTCTAACAGTTTTACAGTGAAATATGATCGAAGCATGTAACATAACCAGTGTTATGACAGTGCTTCATTTTGACATGATGTGGAACAATAAAAAAAGAATAGAAAGTACAAAAAAACACAGCTCTCAAATAAGCTCAACCATGAACCATATAGGCACATCCATCTTACCACTCATATGAGTTACTTTCCAATTTTAATAAGGATTAATTTATAACTAATATTTTTCTAGCCATTTATCTCTGAATGTTTCTTTGTGGTTATTGCGAAGTTTCTTCTTCATTAATTTCCCAAACATTTTTATTGTTCCATTTATTTAGTTCAGTGATATTTTTCAGTGTAGTACTGTTAATGTGAAGTTAAATGCACAGTATTCACATACCGATATCAGGTGTAAATAACGTTGGAAATCGGATCGCTATAACGATATGTGATTCAGTCAGGTGTGATTGAAATAAATCATTGTGGCCATATACACAAATAATTGTGTTATCCTACTAAAAACTAAAAACCATAATTGTAATAGAATTTGTGAATATAGCGAATTCTTTATATGAATACTTAAGAAAATAACAAGTAGATAGAAAATAGGACTACTGGGTCAGGCTTCAGGCAGGAGAGCCAGATAGCAGGCCGCCATATTGGATTACATCATGTCAGCCATATTGGATGACCTTCATAGCCACTTTGGATAATGTCGCATATTGACCATCTTTTATAACATCACATATCTTGATGATGGCATGTATCTTGACGATGTCAGCTACATGTCAGATGTCAGATACATTGCCTATCTTGATGATATCGTCACCCTTATACTTATGGCACCACACCATCTATTCATCCACTATATTTTATTTGTGTGCTGAAGTAAGTTCACTTATTTTCCTGTAGGCTGCCATATTCATCTCATCTGTCATTTGGTTACAGTGCACAGATCACTGCCATATTCGTTTCTTTCTCCTGTACCTAGAAGGGCTAGTGCCCACTATCTTCATTCACACTCGCCATGGGTACTGGTGTACACTCCGACTTTGCTTGTGGAGTTGGCAGTCAGTGGTGCTGAATACTAGTTTTCACTCGAACGCCATTTTGTTTGTGGACTTCACCATCAGGGGTGCTGTAGTCGAATTGGTCGCTGATGAATACACCTGCCCTCTTATTCTGGTATTGCCTTCAAGAGTGGGCTGATTGCTTGTTCTTCCTTGACAATCATGTTTGTTTCTCTCGTCGTCTGCCATGTGCGCTTGTGTAGCAGATGTCGGAGTTTAAGGATGATGTCCCATGTATCGCATGCTGGACTCTCGTTTATATTTACACCATGTATATTTCGGAACTCAGAATATTCTTTGGAGACAGTGAGCCGCGAACTACCAGACCTTCATTGGTTATGGAAAGTAGAGTTTTAAGTGTTTTATATGCATTTCATCACACTCACCATCCACCATTCGAAATATAACGGGTGGATCGCCCGAGCCTTTTTTTCCGTATCTATGCAACTCACACACAATACTACCCATCTAACACAACATCAATCATAGCAGAACATCACATGCGAATTGATTCTTTGTTGTCAGTACAGTAAGCGTTGAACAGATTGTGTTATATCAGCAATGCATTGAGAGGCATTCACTTTTCAAAGAATGCACTTCCATTTATTGTGTGAAACAGATTATTGCGATGTTTACCAAAAAAGTTTAAATGTAACGATTGTGTCCGTAGTAACACACATATGCTTCGCTTCGTGCCATTGTGTTTTTTCATATGACATAAAAATACAGTCACCGCTTACTGTATTGACAAAAGAAATCAATTTGCACATGCTGTTTTATAGCGATTCTTTATTTTCGCACTGCTGATTGGTGCAGGCGGCGAATGTTCAGATAACCGACGAGGCGTCGTAATGAGTAAGTACAAGGAATGCGACTGGGGCTACACAAGGGTCAATTATTTTACAGCAGGGGAGATGTTTTGTTAAATAGATATTATTGTGTGTGGGTTGCACAGATACGGAGAAAAAGGCGCAAGAGACTCACCCGGTATATAACACATTTCTCTTTCTTCTTGTATTTTACTAAAAAATATTTTTATCTCGGCACATCATCATAAACAAGTCTTGTCGAAACGAATTCTGACATGACATCATAGTATGTGTTAAGCACCCCAATCATTATTTAATTTATGATGGAAGTAGAATTATTATAGTGACTCGGACATAATGGGGCATGGAGGTGGAGCATGGAGCTTGTATATGACCTCGAGCATCGGCCATTTGGTTGTGGGTGGCCTTGGTTTCGACATACGGGGACTTTGACCATGACTAGTGATGACCATGGTATGAACTTGAGGTTTACAAAGCGAGAAAAATAGTAAAAAATAGGGAGGAATTTAATAATTGAACCTGACAGATATATTTGATTTATATAAACCTGACCTTGACTTCAGATGATCTTAAAGTTGAAAAGTCAAGAAAAATCGCAAAAAATTGTTTACAACATCCTAAAAATTTTAAAAAATAAAATAACTTTTTAAACTTAAAATTCAAACTGCAAATTTTAATTCCAATTTAATAAATTTAATATTCAACAAATTTAGACATATTCCCAAAAAATCGGAAGAATTAACAAAAAATTTAATACCTGCATTTAAAATTTCTGTAATTTGATTCTCATAAAGAAATTATACCTCCCATCTTACTGGATCCCTCCAACATCCCTCTTCATTCCATATCACAACTATTGTACATAGACCCTTGGCATTCTCCACTAGAGTGCACTGATAATTCATGTTTTCAGAATTGTCCACTTTACTGACCTGGTAAAAAGTGTTTTCAGCATCGACCACCATAGTGCACCCATGTTGCTCTTTGCAAAAACCTGCCGGATAGAGTGAATTAATTTTCATCTTGTGTCGATTGCCAACAAGGCCCAAACTATACAACGTTTGTTTCAAACCACAAAGTATGCAACTTGTCACAATTAATTGTTTTTCTTTTTTTAATTTTTTTAAAATTGTTAAACCATTTTAAATTATTATTTTTGGGTTATGAAATTTTTTTTTAATCGCAGCATTTCCCTATAATGAAATTGAATGTGATCAGGGAATTTTCGACATTAAATCTAAAAATCATTACACTCCATATTTTAAAAATTTACTCGTTACAACATGAGAAAACACAATGGAAAAGAATGCATATGCACATATGTATAATAATTGCTATCTTGAACATTTGTCTGTCGATATTCGCATCGCCGACCGAGTAATTGTAGTAGGCCAGGAAAACCCACTACTTTACATAGGACATCCAGCCTTTCGCTTCAGAATTGTTTAGACAAAATATACACATGTGAACTTTGTAGGCTGGAATTCCTCCATGTAAACGTCGCCAAGAATGAGTACGATGTTCAGATGGAAACAGTAAGTTCTTGGTGTGTATTATTTTGTACTACACTCACAGAAGCGTTCGGGGCACCATTTCGCTGCGAAATCTGCCTCAAAGATAACTTTATGTTAAGAGATGGACGTAAGGTCCCAAACTTTGGGTTTTGTTTAGGATAGCGAGAATACCTCATATTCGTAATAGTGTACACGTTAAAAGCAAGGAGTCATCCTTCATTACTTCGAGCAATACAAGTGTGGTCGAGTGTACCACAGAGTTATATGTATTCCAGTACCAACAGTAATCTATACTTTCCATTCGCAGCAAAATGCATCCACGCCTTGCCAGTGAGTTTCCTGATGAACCTATGTATGATATATTATTTATGATGACTGTACAAGAAACAATGGTTTATGCAATGTTTCTTCATTGGGGCTTTGAATTTCGCATTGTAGAATTCTTTGTCCTGGTTGGTTTTCAGATAGGACTGGAAGCATTCTTCGTGCAATTACATCTGCTATCGCCTTCACATCATCGACCACACTCTTCGAATTGACAGGCCTTGCCAAGGCGAATTTCCTACACATATCGATGATGGTCAACATATATTTGTAACTCTTGTTTATTCAAGCATTTGGTAAAATCTTGATGTGTTCGACTTGAAACAGATTTTTCCTCCCAGACATAACGACCTTCCTACGATGGCCATTGCTACTCGCGGCCACCTGCAGTTTAAGGGCTATTCCCAATATTATTAACGCACGTAGCCTCCTCATTTCATATTTTCGATGATCAGAATCATCCCATTGGCGTGCGAATAATTTCCAAATTTTTGCGAAGATACCAGCAGTTTTAACCTTTCAAGCAGCTCGTTTAGGTCATACCAGAAACATGTCCTTGTCATCGCCTATTGTCTTCAGACCGTCACCACATTTTAATGCTAGTCCACTTAATATGTCTCTGAGAATGCAGAATGCTACTGATCATCTCTATTTGCACTGATCTCGGGATTATAATCTTGATAAAGTGAATGTATAAATTTGAACGTCTTGTAATCCAGCAGCTTGGATTATGCATACTTCTTCAGCTCATTGCAAAATTGAAGTTTGTAACGACTGTGGGTTCCAGGCATCGTAATCTCTTACTTGTATAATAACAACTAGTATAAAAATTTTTTTTATTTCCACAGAATAACCATTCGTATTCAAACATGTATACATCATATGTTGTGGTATAACAGCGAACCAAAACATTAGGTTCGACAGCTCTCTTCCGAACTATTTTATTTTGTTACAAATCTACATCCTACTCATGGTCTCGACCTGTAAATACATCGTCTCATTTCCGCTTCTTTGTAGCTTAACAGTATTGCCGATTTTGGTCTTCGCTACTACAGGTGATTCATAGACCTCTCTGAGTACATCGAGACAGCAAGTAATGGCGTTAAAAATGTCTTCATTTATCTTCTTACTCAAAAGTCTGGCTCTTATGGAGAGCAAATACTTCAAGCAAACAGACGGTATCAAACGATAGAGATCGCTAGCAATAGCCAACATTACACTTTATAAAAATGGCAAGTACCACTCTCTTTAGCACTACCTTTTATAGTCATAGTCGTGAGTATCAGACAAACATTTTAGATCCTTTCCAGGCATTCGCCGCAGATGTCCAATATGTCCCTGCTGTGGTTTTAACATCCATTTACGTTACAAGGTAGGAAATTGAAGCATGGAATGTACATATACAAATGTATGCTTCCAGATTTTTCTGTTTCTCTATGTGTGATGTCACAATTAATACATTGGTAACTTAACACTGCACACTCATTACCTACTAGTCCATTATTGTTAAAATTGCGAACGAACACTGTCTTGACATGATCCATATTCGTCCCGACCTCGGGGAAGTAATTCCAAAAGAAGGTGTTGTGTTCGGACGTCAAAATGCAGCGTCCCTACAAACGATGTTGCAAGTTGCAAGGACGAAATATCAGTTAGCATAATTTTTAGATTATTCGGGTTTGTCAACATTTCGAATTATTCTTATACCAGGATCGCAGGTGTCATTGTTATCGGTACGAGACGACTTTCAACTTCGTCTTTGCCAAGATACAGTTTGAGGCTCCTTTTCCCGAATTTCGATATTCTGTAACTCATTCTTGATGGTCGAAGATGCGCTGACTGAACCCCCATCAGTAACTGCCATTTTATAGAAGCCCATCTTTAACGATCATCAATCATTTGTACTTCTTTTTACTGCAAACGAACAAATATTCTTAAACTCTGATAATAATATATATTCACATTGATGTGGTTATTGTACACATGCCACAAATAAATTGTGTCCATGAGAAAAAACATTAATATGTTCGCATTGTAGCAGATCAGTTGTTTGAATATGCGCGAATAATTTATATTCGCATGACATCCCACGATAAAATATTTCTGTATACACCTTTACTTCTCATATGCGACATTGTCTCAGCAGCATATATTTGTTACTACTGCATGGAAAATATGTCATGCCATCCTCGGCCTGAATTACACATGCCAGTGGCTGGTATTTCGATTAATGGAGCAATTTCGAATACTGATACATATTCATGAACCAAATTCAATTTGGCTCATTCATAAAACTCAGCAAAAGAAATATTTTACCGCAATGGTACGGTACCATGACGATGCACCTCACAGTACCAGGTAACAGTTCAACATGACGAGCTTTGTTGGTAGACTTGGCATTTTCATCGCTAATTTGCATGGAAACACGAACACCATGTTTGATGGTAACAATGATTTTGGAAATGAAATATATAAAGGGAGGAATTATATAGCACAATCATAGTTCAGTTCATTACGATGCCTTGAAAAAGAAGATCAAATTCAGAAAATGAGTCATGGGCACACTGATAAACAATCAGCCGTTCCAAGTACACATTCTGGGACTCACGTTCCGTAGACCACAAATTGAATTAGGTAAATGCCTAGCACATGGAGATAATGGCATCAATGAACTTGATGAAGTGTGCTAGAATGAAGATGTCACCTTCTATCTGGACAAGGATCTCGAAACCATACTTGCCTAGAAGGCCAACGATGATATTCGCTAATTACCAGACATTTTGCAAGCCAAGACTATGATAGGAATTAATGCAAAAAGAAAGTGAAGGCCCAAGTGAAACAAAAGATGTTTAAAAATAGAAAATCTCTTCTGAAACAAAAGTAGACGATCAGGAAAAAGCATGCAAGACCAAGAAAATATCACCTTGGAGAATTTTACCATTGCTTCTGCCTGCACTTGTGACCATTGTGGGTCTAATCGTAGCAACCAGCAGTATCGTCAATGGCCCTTATGCTGCATCGAACGAGTGGCAGAAGTTGTCCAAGGTCTGATGAGACAATGGAAGCTATTGTAATGGGGGGAAACAAGCAAAGTCTATAACTACAAACCATATACAGAAGGAGATAGAAGTGTTAAAAAGATATCTGTCAGGAAAGTTAGTAGGGAATATCTCTTATTAAAATATCACTAACGAACATACATAATCACTTATGAATGCAACTGAAAACACCCCATTTCAGGGGAGTGTTTATGTGAGGCGACTTCCCATTGAAAGCAAAACTAAATCATTGTACCATAATTAATCTGGACACCCTGGTACTAACTGGGAATCATACTTACAACTAGGCGACATTCAGACAACTGTGACAGTTTCTATAGTTTAATGCATCCACTAAAATTATGACAAAACCTATGTGGAACATACTCATTGACATTATGAGTAGGAACAGGTGCCAAACATATGGAACTGCTGACTTTTGTGCCTACACTTTCTTGTCCGATTGTGTAAGTAAAGTGAACACAAATCTTAAACATCTGTCGGGCACCATCAATAATGTCTATAGGGGTTAAACTGGTCATTGCACAACAAAGCAACATTTGCAGTCATGATGCTGCAAAGAGAGCACATAAGGTGGTTAAGTCTAATGTCGGCCACTGGGGAGAGTTTGTGACAATTTAAATTGAAGAAATCATTCTACACCACCATGTGAGACTATGGGAATAAGATTTATGACTCTAAGAAGGAGTAAAAGAAAACATCACATCAAACCATATATCAGTACACTTCAGGTCACCAAATTAACACATGCTTACGAAGTTTTCCTTTGCAATCTTGGCTTCGATTTCATATCATGACTAATTACCTAAAGAAATAAGAACTTGTTATTTTTGAAGACAGTGTGACGAAGGTGGAACTTCATGGTTATCAGCCATTCCTGATTGGACCATACACACTACCATCGGAATTTCGCATCGCGGCCCAACACCAAGATATTTACAATATTCTGTGCTAGAATATCGTACGATTTAGGCGTACTATTATGAAAGAAGATTGATCCACCCCTGTACACGAAAAAATTTCGAGTAATGTAATTCTTCCCCATATCGATCACATCACATATTTACTGAATGTTGTCGAGGTGGATCAGTCATGAGATGTCGGCATAAACTTGTCTACAAGAAATTTCCTCTCGCTCATGCCTAATGAGCTGTCTGCAGCCCAGCAAGAGTAGAAGACGATCACAGTGTTGATATACAGAATGCCCCATTTATCTTGACCGCCACAATAACTCCAGACCAGGGTTACAAATGAAAAAAATGTTTCATACAATAATTGTATAACTGGAAGTGGTAAATATTACTGCTGGAGAGTCAGCCTTAAAGCATTTTTTACCAGTGAGATACGAGTACTTACAGTATTTTGTAAATGTCACTATATATATATATATTTATGTTTATATATATATATATCGGTCGAACTTTAAATGAAGCTCGTAGAGACCTATTTAAAAATATAGCAACATGTACACTATTGTAACATGAACGTTGCATGGGTACAGCGAGGGGTAGAACATTCACATTAGATGTTCAAAGTGGTGACCATTGGCAATGATAAACAAGTTCAGTCGCTCGATTAATGACAACACTGATTCCTCCAGTGTTGCATGCTAAAGAGCATTACTAGCTCACAGAATACATTCCTGCATGTTCTCTGGCATCGTTAGAATATATCGATAGACAGCACCTTTGAGGCAACCACAAATAAAAAAGTCAAGAGGGTTTAGGTCTGAGACCGAGCAGGCCACAGAATTGGTCATTCACAAACAATTCACATACCAGGATATTTTAGTTTCAGACCACGATGTGCATACACGTCATTATGTGCTGTGCATCCATCGTGCTGGTAACAAATTATCATTCTCATCCTTAGAGGTATCTCCTCCAGAATATCAGGAAGAATAGTTTGTACGAAGGTGGCATACTCCTTGCCATTGTGGTTTTCATTCACGAAATAAGGCACTTTAACCTAATTGCTAACCATCCCACACCAGACATAATCTCTTCATTGATGCTGATGGTCCACCTCTCCAATACATCGTGGGTTATCGACATCCCAATAATGCGTATTCATCGTTTTTACTTGTCTTGAGTTGGAGAATGACTATTCATCGATGAAAAGAACATCAGAAAAAACGTTCAGTTTGGCAATAATTTTACGCTGTGTCCATTGACAGAACTCTACACGATTATGGATATCATTTCCATGCAATTCATGGTGTAGATGTACATGATAGGGATGGAATGTATGATGGTTAAGAATGCGATGTGCACTCGTTTTCGGAATGCCAATTTTGGTATCAAGTTGGCATGTGCTGATGTGTGGGTTAACTGCTAGAGCAGCGAGAACAGTAACCTCAGCAGTTTCATCTGTGCAAGTACTACGACGATTGCATTGCTCTAGGTTCAAATTGCCCATCACACAAAGCTTCCCAACGATATGGGAAAACATTAATTCCTGACATTGGTGTCTTGTCAGGTTATCGCTCTCTGGCGAGTTGCTCCACCTGACTAGCATTACACCGGCCTTCAACAGACTGAATAACATGTGTGCAAAACAAGCTATCGAGAATGGTAATTAAAGAACTGTGTGTGTTTCAGAACAACTTACTCGAACGTACTACTATATGCTGTAAAATAATACGAACACATTCATCTGCCTACTTATATTCTCCATACATTTTCTACATTCCCATTGTTGGAGAACGTTTCCGTTACCACAACCTTGCAGTGTACTGTATTCGATAGCACATTGATGACTGATTGAGTAGTTGTCACGTCATGTGTGTTCCTTTGTTTCCTCTAAGCGCCACCTCTTTGGAATGGATTACGCAACTCTGAGTACCTGCGCAGTTTACATCACCCTTGAATCAAATGCAGAGCATCAACGTCATACTGTACTGTACCATGCAGCGCAATCGTGCCGCAAGGGGGTCTTCACTAACCCTTATGAGTCCCAATGTCTGTGTTGTTTTAACAATATGTTTATTCGACTGGTACATTGTGATACATTTTTGAGTAGGTCTAGACGATCTTCATTTAACTCTTGACGTATTGATACATGGTGCCATTCAAAATACTGATACTAGTACTCGTATCTCATGAATAAATAATGCTATAGACGTCTATTATAATGCCATTTTCGGCATCTTTAATTGAGGGGTTTGGGGAAATTAAAACAGGTGGCAATCTTGTAAGATCAACAGTTTATCTGCATAAGCAGATAACTGCGAATAATCTGGCTGGTTACTGCAGCTGGAATACATTGTGGAGGAAGAAGATAGGTGAGGGTCCGGCAGCATCATGGCTTGAAGATGGTACAGTTAAGAGCCTATTTGCCGTTAACCTACGATATGTATTATTTAGATAATAGGTGCTATTATATAATATGACATTAGTATATTGTGACATACTAAGCGTTATTCAGTTTTCATTAATGTTTCAATATTTTAAGTGTTGCTAATAGTTACTAGTAGTTTTTGATGTTCTATGGATTCGGTATTGATTGTATGGATATAATAACTGTCACAGGAAACATATACAGTGACAAAGAGGGTTTCTTGTACGTTTGGCATTGTTCGTGCCCGAAACTCGAAGCAGTGCTCCATAGTCTGTACTTACAGAGCTGAAGCAAAAGTCTCGTAATTACAGAAGTAAATATTGCAGACTCAGAAATTCTTTAGTTTTGTTTATATATTTCTACAAAGTTCACAGTTTGATTTTTTATTTCTTTTTTAGACTCAGTGTAATACACACATGTTGAAAATTAAAGACTTTAAAATTCATCTCTTTTTTTTTTTTAAGACATACAAAAAACTTACTAACAAATTTACAGAGAGGCTCCATCCACTCTCGAAAATATTTGTAAAATTTACAGAAATTCAGTTACTGAAAAAGAAATGTGTCCAAAATTCATGGAGAGTTCTCGAAAATGTTTCACCAACACATGTCCGTTAAATGATGGAAAATTGTTTTAACAATGTGGAGCAACGTCTTGCTGGGTTCACGAACTGATGCTCACCGTACCTTGTAGGGAACATCTATTAGTGAAACCAGTAAGACGTGGTTCAATCCTGGAAGTTAAGTGACCCAACTAGTGTCGATGCATGTATTGGTAGTCAAGCACGTTATGTGCCTGCTTTCGTGTTTCTCTAGTGGTGAATAGTATATAATTTGTGTAAATTTTTAAGAACAATTAAAATAATATTTACTTATTTTCGCATTTTCTACTCTTTTTTTATCTAATGAAAATGTGTACGAGGTCAACCAATGGCTTCAGTTAATTCACTACAGTTCAATGCATGTGTGCAAGAATTATTTTACATTGGTTGGATAGTAATTTTTACTTATAACTTCTACCATTTTCCTCCACAGTTTCTTTTATTTGTTACATAACTTCATAAAATTTACAGAATGTTCAGTTATTTAGAGGGTCATACATACAACTCTAGTTTGAAATACTGCAAACAACACTTCCTGGTGTCCTCAAAATAGCAGTAGAATTCAATGTGCAAAGTGATGCTGATATCTAATAACGAATCGTGAATAATATGACCAAAATATCTGCGGTGATAAGCAACACGTTTCCCAGGTTTCTAATTTATCATGAGTTTGTATTCGCATAAAACTCGTATCCCATTCTAGCATAAAAAATTCGTTATCTGTGAAATAAATGCAAAATTAATAAATACTTGCACATAAATCATCCAGTTATTCATATATAAAAATAAGTTTCATATGCCGTATCACACTCAATTATCCACTCCTGGTCCCTCTATAATTTTTTATATTTATATAACACGGGCAATGCCAGTCAGAGTTTCACGACATTTTTAATCCACGATCCATCACTGCAATATGTAAAACAAGCCTATCAGTTTTCTTTGAAATCATCAAAACCTTTGGTAGCTATGGCATTTTAAAGTATACATTTATGCGGCACTAATTTTGACATAAAGACTAATATACTTAAGAAATATATGATTAAGGTGGCTTCCATAGCAACCTTTGAATACCAAACTTAGCTGGAATTCATTGAGTGGTTCACGAGAAATTACATTAGTTTTATTATTTAGGTCTCGCTAACTTCGAACACACAGGATCAATGAGAACACAAGCCTCTGAGTTTGTTTCTGATAGTATATGGACTACCAACACACTAATTTGTTTATCTGATTGCTTGAACGGTTCTTGAGATTGACATAGGTACAAACATTTAAATGGCTACCATTTTCAGAAGAACACTTAGTTGTAAAATATTAATTCTTCACGTTTCAACCAGAAGTCCTATGTACATTCCTAGTTCCGCCTATGTGAACCCCTGCAGGTTTAGACTTGTATCAGTATACAGCCACACATGTATAGGCTATGTAGCATTTGTTTACAAAATTCAGATTTTATTTCCATGTAATCAATTATACACACACAGAACATTAGCAAATGTTCCTTTAAAAAAAAAAGTATTTATGTGTAAAAAACACAAATTATTTTACACAAAATTTTCTCTACAGAAACATACATCAGCCATAAAGCTATTACAAAAATGATGGCAATTATCAGCACATGGCAAAATATGGCACCAGTCTCGGTATCTTAGCTATGCTTGTCAAAATCGAAAAACCACACCATATCTCTCCCCCCAACCCCCAGCCCCAACCAGTAACCATATCGGCATCTGTCGAATGTCACTGAATTGCATATCTGTCTCCTCTTTAACAGTTTACTGGGTGACATCTGGTTTGATGACTACTGGAAAGATGTATAGCTTAGTAGGTGTTATAACTAGCATTGACAACCCTAGGAAAACACTTGTTGGGCAGAAATAGCTTCGATAGTGAGTGGAGTGGTGGCCAGGCTCCAGAACTAGAGGCATATCCACTTGCAAGAGTGAAACCATCTGACATGAGTGCCCGATGCTGACAGTGCATTCGCCAAGGTCTGGTCGTCTGGCTGGAGGCGATGATGGACCCAGGATTTTTGCAATAGACCAAAGTTTTATCGTCCACACAGGGCATATCCACAGCAAAGTCCACTGCATGGATAGGAGCTTACATATATTATTCTGGTCCCGGTCTATTATTTGGTCCAATGTGAAAGGCAGCTATGTATACGACATCATGTGTAAAACAGGGAAAGCCATCAGTCCTAGGCAGTCCACTTGAATTAGAGATTGCTAATAAATAGTTGTAAAATGAGAAAATTGCTAGCGCTATGTGCTTCTTCTGTCGCAGGCCTCAGTGTACATGCATAGGTAGCCACAGTTGTGTTATTTGTTTCGTTCTGGCACATGCAACATGCATCAGGAGCCAGGAGCTGTCCGCCATTTTGGATGACATCACTTCCTCCATCATTCTAGTCAACTAGCAGCCATATTTTATGACAAAATTGTCTGTTTTACCCAAAAAAAATCACTTTCTATGTCAATTATTTTACCAAAAAGTCACCTTTCCACCAAAAATTTCTAAAAAATGGGAAAATGACGAAAGAGGGGTGGGTGGAAGGTTAGGGTGGTGGGGTGGATAGTTACACGATTGTTAGAATTTTTTGTTTTTTGATTTTCTTGATTTTATAATAATTACCAGGGGGTGGGGTGGATAGTGAATGAGGTGATGTTGGTAGAATGAGCAAGGAGTAGTAAAGCATAATGTTAAATGTTCTTAAATTTTTTAGATTTTTTAAATTTTTCGCGATTTTTATAATAAATTATATGGGGTGGGGTTCGGAAGGTGGTGATGTGAGGGTGAAGAAGTGTGTGTGGTGAGAGGAAGGGGTGAAGTTAATGGGGTTTGGATGTAGTAGGTGCAGGATGATGGTTGGAGGAGGGGGCCATGTTCGCTGAACCTCCTAGGTCTGCTGGACCTGGCTAGGAGCCTCGAATCCTCTTTTACTGATCTGAAGATTAGTGGCTCATTCTGCTAAGAGACTCGAATCCTCTTTCTCGCCTGAGAACATTTCCGCTCTTGCTTCGAGAAGCTTAAGCTCTGCTTTTCAAATTTTTCCATTTTTTTAAAAAATTTAGGTGCAAAAAATTATTTTTTGGTAAAATAATTTATTTTGGTAGTGATTTTTGGTGTGAAACAGTCAATTTTGTCGGAAAAGATGGCCGCTGGCCGGTCAGAATAATGGAGCAGGAGGTGATGTCATCCGAAATGGTGGAAAGCTCCTGGCTCCCAATGCATGTTGCATGTGCCAGAACGAAGACAATTGCACTACTAGCCGGAATTCCAGTAGCTATAGCCTATGTTAGAGTAGCCAGGCATAATACTGGCATTAGCGTTTACAGGGTGAAATGTGTACATCTTCCTCTGGTGTCTAGAAGCCAACTGAAGGGCGAAGATGTTACTGCTACTATGTATACACCAGGTGAATGACTGGCAACTTCAGGTGGATGCGGGTTATTGTGTGTGTAGCCATAGACTGCCAATTCACCGTCCAAGAATGCAAAGCCCCATTTGTGCAGCAGCGGTATATTCCCCCGTGTGCTTCTTAAGTCAGGCTTGGACTATTCGCGAATGTGTTTTTGTTGTTAGGCTTAACATTTTGTCAGCTTGCACAGCGATGAACAACCATACTCGGCCTGCATGTCAATTATTTCCATTTCACTTTTGCAAAATTCGCTGAGCAATTTTTTCTGCTTGTGCCCCACCCTGTAAATTGGTCTTCACAAGTACTGCATTAACAAGTCGTGCAGCATGTTTGCCACTTGTTTTCGTCCAATTCCAGCACATGGTAGTACTAGGTCCGACAGTCTTTCGTCTGGGTTCTTTTCTCGTACAAAGGTTTCCTCGGCCAGCTAGGAGGGGGGGGGGGTGGAAGGAGTGTATATGTATATTTCTATCGACATAGATCTCCTTGAGCAAGGTGGCACTCTGGCTCTCAAAGCCTATACATTTACATTATATATTGACGCAATGTATGTGCGAAGTCAGCTAACAGGTATTGTGTATGGTATATTATATTTATCTATTCTCCACAGTACCATTCACCAAATTTTCATGGCTTTGTATCGGCAATTTAATGATGCAAACCGATCGTATGTATGTACAGGAATATTTCTGTACATAGTGAATTCGATTCTGTAGTTGATCACATTCTAACTTATTCGAACATCGTACTTGCTCATATCGAAAACCATGATCGAGGCCTCCATCTTGAAAGTAACAAGAGTCAATATCGGGTACAGAGCCAACCCATAATATGCATTTGGGAATTCAGTGTACCATCGATATGCAAAGTACTGTCAATTATCAAAGTTCATATTAATGTCCACTCTTAAAAAATATTTTCACGTTCTATGTTGGACACACATGGAATTGCGAAAGGCTCACTCACATTGTGCTGTCATCGGGTCTGTAACCAAGTGATGTACCTCAGCTTCTCTGTGCCAAAGTTGAACTTTACCATACAGTTGATATGCTGGCTTGCGAGCATTTCAGGGTAGCTCTCGAAACTCTAGGACCTGAGCACCACATCAAGGTTTTTACAATCTTCCATTTTCTCCCCAATCTTGACGTTTTCATAGGTTCTCAACTAAATATAAGGCTGCATCCATTCTATAAACTGTAGTTTCAGTTCTAATGCCTCCAGATTTTCTCCCATACCCACGATATTATCACCGTGCATATTAACTAATAACAGTACCAGTTCCTGATTTGAACTGATGATAATGTTTTTGTGGTCTTCGGCGTAGCTGAGCAACATAACTAGAGAAATTCACACTTATAATTTACCACTGTGGTATACAGGAAATCTTTAGCCATCTTCTACCACACAACCTGCTATCTTTAGAGCTGACAACTCATTCGGTGTGATCGATAGGTAGTTTTGGATCGCAGTTGTTTTGCGGACATCTCTCATCTCATCCACCTGTACATCGGTGAGAAAATATGTAAAAGAATAGATAAGGCGAAGAGTACTATTGCTCGATATTTTCATCGAAGCTGGGTTGAATAAATTTTTTTAAATCAGAGTCCCCCTGAATCGCAGGAATAATTGGCAAGGAAAAGTGCAGGTATTTCGTGTTAGACTGTGTTCTACCTTTCAATGCTAGTGTAAATGGTCAGATCAGTAAATGCCTATATGCAGGTTTCACTTTCTCCATGGTGGTCGACGATTGTCACAGCCTCCTGTTGTGCTCTGTATACAACAAGTGTAACATAAAAAATGCTTCGTGGCACTACAACCAGATTAAAACCAAGAGCGACCACCGGCGAAAACTCGTGTAGTCGATTGCTCGGCCTGACAATGAGGTATCTTCCACTATTAAAATTGTAGTTTATTCATATCACATTAATAGGCAAGATGTTAAAAGTTACCCCAGTCATTTAAAATACGTGTTTTACATGGTCTCTCATAGTATTACTTAGTTGTCAAATTTGTTGGGAATCTGTAGAGTAGTTTCCGAGTTTTGAAACTATATTTTTCGTGTAGTGCTATGTTTATAAATGGAGGGCCAACAACAAAATCTGTCTCCAGATTCGATGCTTATGTGATGCACTGTCAACATACCAAATTTGTCTTAAATCGGTTATATGTTTGCCGAGGAAATACACAGCATCGTAAATGTTAAAATGGCCACTATACAAAAAAATTAATCTGGCATGGTCTAAAACTAAATAAGAAGATACTCATATAATTAATAAGCCTATTTTCGTCTACATGGGTGCAATAAAATTTTAATGAACTTCTGAAATGCTAAGATGGTAGGTGGGACTTGACGTCTCGTTGAAAGCAATATAATTAGAGATGAAATCAGAAACATATGCAAGAGTATTGAGGTAATTACAAATACACATGTGCCATACCCGGGACTCTAAACCAGAAAACCTCGTACCATAAGCTAGCGAGCAATAAGCTGCATTGTGGAGATCGGATCTGGAGCATCGAATTCGAATATAATAAATCAAACGTTTTTTTGGATAAACCTGAAACATTTAAAAGGCTGTCATTATGAAAATAAATGTCTGGGTCACTTAAAACATGTAAGTTAACAGGCCTATCTTAGTGCTACTTATGTGTAGAATTTTGAGAAAATCGGCTGATTGGCTACACTGATATTGCATAAAATCATAATTTTCTTATTTGGTGCTATTGTACAAAATTGCTAAAGAAAGATGCTCTCTACACCGTTGTGCAGAGGAAATTACAAAGTCACTAAGTGTATATTTACAATGCAGATCGTCGCCATTAAGCTATTCTCCATTTACAAGGTCATAACTATTTTTTGTCTAGTCAACCAATGTGGAATATCTAACTTCTGTATGAAATGTCTTCGTTTTTGTGGCTTACTTTTCGTTTTGACGAGACCATGGGGTCTGAAGACATAAACATCTAAGCTAGGATATCTCTATTGGTGTTTATGCGAGAGGAAGCATAAACTTTTTAAATATAACTCATGGCTAAATTCCAAAACTTACTCTGATAATTGCCCTAGATGCAATGGTAAGGATTTGACTATGGTACAATGTACAATGTGTTAAAAGATTCTGTACTGTGGTATTCATATTTTGTCAGTCATAAAAATATACCAGCAGTTTCGCTGTATGAAAACAGTAATCTTCAATCTGTTATTCCTTTACATAGGGACATGTAGACAGTGTGCACGCTATATGAGAATACCTTCGTATTAGGCAACTGTCCTATCCAGTTAAATTAGTGACTTTATCTGGGTTGTCAAATATATTCTTGTGGTAATTTGACTATAACTGACACCTCTCCCTGTTACGTTTGTTTGTCTTGCTTTGGGCTAAATACTGAGCAGTCGGCACCAGAAATGGCAATAATACTGTAAAATCAAGCCACTGAGAGTTATTTTTGGCATGCTCATATACTATCGATTGTTTTTCCATTTCCATATAAATTTTTTTAAGTTATATTTCTTTTGGCGCGTTAAGGGTAAACGTTTATTGTGCAACGGAAGTTGCGCGTACACAGTGTAACGAAATTCGACAGTGAACGTGGTAGGGGTATGACCCAATGCGCATGCGCGTATAGTTGCGCGCGCACGACAGTGGACGTGGAAGGGGTATGACCCAACGCGCAAGCGCGTATCGTCTAGCTATATACAAACGCAAGGTACACAACATAGCACGTGGTTATACTTAAAACCGACAGAAAATCAGTTCATATAATAAGCAAATTGAAAACATTTCGTTTATATAAGTAATTCATTGTGAATATATGTATATGTTATTAATTAATTTTACTTACATTGTGCCGTGAAAAATTGGTTTGTGACAAAAATTGTACAGTAAAATTTTGAAAGTGTTTTCAAGTATTTTAGGTTAATATTTGTAAGTATTATTTAATTAAGTTATACTTCTTTTGGCGCGTTGAGGGTAATTTAATTATGTTCTTTAATCAAACCTTTATTAACGGTTTTTTTTCCTTCGGTCATTTTATCGTTTTTCCTGCTTACACAAATTATTTGCACACTTAATAAAATTTTATTTTAGTCACACCAAAGAACTATAACTTCTAACACGCGTACATAAGTACACACTGCCATTTTTTCAATGTTATTTATAAGACTTTTTTTGTCTCTTCATCCACCTCGCGTATTCAAAAATACTTTCAGGACACACTTGGAATTACACAAAAATACAAAAATTGCAGTATTTTAACACTACAAACAGTTTCTTTTTCAAGTACATTATTCACCTGCCAAACATCTACCTGTGAACAATTGGGTTAATTCCATAAAGTGATTAATAATAATAGTAAGTTATTTTCTAAATCATTAATGTGTAATAAGGCTTGGGTATTTACAAAGTAAGAGAGTGGTACTGGGTGGTACTTTTTTGTAGGCCTCAGTGTATGTTCACACAAAGGTCTACTCATAATACATTTTAATAACACGGTTCCAAAAACTGCCTTTAAATGAACATCTGTAGCGGTGTTTAGACGTAGCATGTGTAAAAGTTGCCACAACACACGTCATAACACACCACATCCACGTCCATACTGTTGCCAACTTTAACAAGACTGGCAGAACGCTTTCCGTTAAGNACACACCACATCCACGTCCATACTGTTGCCAACTTTAACAAGACTGGCAGAACGCTTTCCGTTAAGCGTCATTAAGGGGTTTGTTTTGTTTAGTGCTAATGAAAATTTGCAGGCGCAGTTTCGGTTGGTTGCCAACACTTACGTTTTTTATTNGGGTTTGTTTTGTTTAGTGCTAATGAAAATTTGCAGGCGCAGTTTCGGTTGGTTGCCAACACTTACGTTTTTTATTTTTGTCCCGGTTAATGTGCATTTATTTCTTGTGTGCGGCGTCCGGTTCAACCACAAACAAGTCATCACTCGCCCGATAGAATGCCGATGACTCCACGAAGTCGCTCCGAATAAGGTCACTGCCATCACTCGTCGTACCTGCCGCAACACTTGCTTGGCACCGCCCTCCACACACGTGCAAATAATGAATTCGTCAGGGCGAGGGTAGTATATATACAAATGTGCTGATCTTTTGTGGATAATTCAGCACACACATCATGCCCCAGACGACGGATTCAGTTCCCAAAGTTTTCTTGACCGAAGGAGACGATCCTCGGCTTTCTGGAAGGTGTTGGCCGCCGCCAGATGGGAGATATTATTCACAGGCACATCATATTTATCCTACCCCTACACGGCACTACGTCGTCCAAGGATGGGATCGGTTCTTGTTGAAGCATGGGTCACGAAGACTACCGACTAGTGACCAGCTGCCGGTTGGATGGGGAAGGACGGACGGCTGGACCACAGAAATATAATAATTAAATTGTATTAACTACTATTCTGTATGTCCTTCATTCGGGAAATAAATGGCTTCAATTTGTTTGACTGTCGAGCGCCAGTGAACATCGTTATGTACTACGAAGCAAGCTTGTTACTACTGAATACCGAAGAAGCGACTGTAAGTTTATATTGCAAAGTGTTAAAAGTCAAGCAGTGATACGTGATGTAGGTGTGCTCACATTTGTCTCTGCGGGACTTGTGCTATGAACTTTCCGAATCACTCATACGGAAAGAGAATGGGGAATGATGAGTCATGCAGGCGGTTGTGGGTAACGGTACATAGTTTAGGCATTGTGTCATATTGTCAGAACCCTTCTTCTGAGAACGACGCCAGAGCAGTGTACGGCCTTCTGTGCCTGCATACTGTACATGGGTAATACAGCACGCCAGATATCCGTGAGCTTGAAAAATGTTACAGGAAAAAGGACGCGTCACTGATGGTCTTTAGAAGCCACTGCATAGTACTTGATGTGTGGGATATTAACTAGCGCTGAATCCGTCTCATTGTTTAAAGTGCCACCTCCCTCTTGGAAACGTGTTGAAAATTAAAATAGGAGTGAATATACTGTTATATAGGCAAATTACTTTAAGTAGTTCTGATCGTGTAGGCGTCTGTAAGTTCAATCGATAATTAAATTCAAATTACTACGTGGGATACAATCACTACTCTCATGTATAATCTCTCCATTACTCTGCGACGAACACATCCGCGAAAGTACATCGAAACGGATTATGCAAAGAGCCACACCTCGGGAAACAGTTTAAAGAAAATCATATCAATTCAGTTTCTCCGGACTCGGAAGTTGGCTTGCATCTGACCCTGAGCGTCTATACGCCTCGGGAGTCAACTACCAACTTCTCACATATAATCGGCATACCGTATTATTGCCACGATTTGAAAAAAAACCTTTAATAAGAGTGTAGGCCTTCACCCTCCCTTTGATGTATCGCGTCTCCTTATAGATACAAATCACATAAAACGTACACAATGACTGGCTGGCAAATATACGCAACTCTTCATATAGCAAATTCCAATCAATCACACACCTGTATCATAGTTAACTACATTTTACAGTACACTATTTTATTACTGGAGGATATTTCTTAATTGTCTATGGCTTCTCATTGACTAGCAAGAGCTCTTTGAATGCGGGTGGTCCTTTACACTGATGTTCGTTTCAGACACAAAGAGCCCTATGCGAGCTGTTTGCTTTTCGCAGTTCTAAGCCACCGTGCAAAATTTCTTAAAAGGAAGTCGTGGGTGCATCAAATCAGGGAGGCAGACAGCCCTTCAAAGCAGCCGTTTCCTGACTAAGTATTTAGTGTATACCCTACATACTATGTAACGCACTCTATTATTTACAGTTTGACGAATATACATTTTTTATACTGTACAGCTGCTGACTGTTACAGCGGTTTATCACACCCTATATTTACATTAACAATTGCGATTAACAATATATTATATATGCTCCAGATGGACGCATTACAAAAGAATTACGGAAAACACTGACAGTTGTTACAAATTTGTACTTATAGTCCATGAAATTTTCAAAGCCATACGTTACGGCAGACGAATGTGAAACTACCAACTATCATTTTTGATTTTCGCTAAAATACTAAATAAATTTCCTTTTTACTCGTTACTTAAAGTTGGCAAAAAATATTCACATTTGCCATTACAACATTCATCACGATTATTACAATTTTCACGCAATACCTTCCAATACTATGCATCAATTTTAATCGCTAGTGGCCGACTTTCCGTGGCTTAATCGGTTGGTGCACCACCGGTCTGGGTTGCGAGATTTTCTGAGTTCAAATCCCAGGTAAGGCATCGGTGTCAGTTTAAGATAAGTCATAAATTATATTGTAAGCCGTCCCCTGATAAGCCTCCAGGAAAAACACATGGGGACGTTAACTAGCCGTTTCCAAAACAAGTAATCACAATTTCTTTTGAGTGAATGAGTGAACAGATTTGGGCGGCTCTTAACATCGAGGCCTTGAGAGCCTATGAGGGTGAAGCGAGGTATGGCACAGCGCTGGAATGCAAGAGTGGGGGAAACGGGAGATCCCCGATAAAACCCGCCGACCAGCGGCATCGTCCAGCACGATTCCCTATGCGAAAATCCGGGGGCTACCCCGCCGGGAATCGAAATTGGTTCGCTTCGGTGGGAGGCGGGTAGTCTGACCACTACATCACTGCGGGCCTTTTTTTCAGTACTAGGTTTGTATTGCGTTAAGAGTCGTATACTTTTGGATTCAATATGTCAGCTGCAACTTTTGTTCGATTTCCTTATTTGTTGCATTATTTCCCTAATCATTTCAGTTTAATGCCGTGATATACATTATTATTTATTGCCACTACATTTGTTGAGGCAAAATGTTTGACCTAGTTTCTGTATAACTCAATTTTCATAACTGTTATTTTAACTCTTGTGATAAATTCTCTTCGCTTTCTGAATGGTCATTTGCTCAAAGGGGGACGCGGTGGCGCAGTTGCTAGAGCGCCTCCCACATAAGCGAACCGGATTTGATTCCTGGCGGGTTCGCTCCCGGATTTTCGCACGTGGGAATCGCGCCGGATGATGCCAACGGTAGGTGGGTTTTCACGGGGATCCCACGCTCCCCCCCCCCNCAATTCGTTTCACTTTCAATGGCTCACAAGACCCTGATGTTAAGGGACTCGCCTGCTAGTAGCTTTTTCCGCGTTTGAGGACGTGAAGCCAAGAGCTGTAAGGGCTACACTAGCATGCGATAAAAGTGCGCCAGCGCCGCTACGCAAAAGGCTCCGAACTGGCATGCAGTGTTCTCGTCGTGCTGCCTATGGGACTTTAAGCGGGGACGCTATAATTTTATCGTTGAAAAGTTTGTAGGAAGGTTTAATTCAAGTCTCTCTATTACTTCTGTCTGTGTATAAGGCAGACATTTGAAGATAAAGCGCTTTTTAAAAACAGTTTTTAACCATATTGGAGTGCTATGAAATTGTGTTTTAATGCGTGTGACGCCTTAAAAGTAATTGACTGGCACAGTCTTAAGTGTGTGCTCTTTTCGTAATTCAGCATAAAGGACGCACGTTTAAAAGTTCCATGAAATTAAACTGGTTTTCAAACACATTGCGACGCATTTCGAGTGCCAGGCAGGCAGGTCCCTTAAGAGCCGCCCAAAATTCTCCACTGCACTCCCTATCATCACAGCTGTAAAAGCCAAACCATTTTTGCTCCCCACATTGATTGTAATCAAACATTTTCCTTTCGACGCCAGTGCAAATTAATCACTTAATGAACTATCACTCAGCCATTTATTTTGCACACAAAATCACTAAAGGATTTTTTTTATAAATGCATATTATTTTGAGACTTACACTTATGAATCGCTATGTATAGTTCTTCAAACTATTCAATTTTTCTATGGAATATCAAATATTTCAATTAAAACATACGTAATTCAGGTAACTTCCAATTTGAAATAGGTTTTTCAAAATTATTTTCAAACATGGAATTTTTAACAATAGTGTCTAGTTCGTTAAGTTCAGCCTTTTTCTTTGCAAATTCAACATTTAGTAAATTACTTCACGCGTTTAAGGATACAGTATTTTCCTTATTAATGTTAAATAAATTAATTGCACTTTTCTCAAATACTAAGATTTTGTTATTGTTTTAACTGTAATGCGCAAACGCTTACACAGGTATTTTAGTTTGAGATTTCCTCCTCTTCCACACACCATGAAAGATAATAGAAAGTAATAGAAGAGCTGATTTTAACCATCGTTCAGGCTCGTAGATATATAGAACGGAGAACGGAGGCATTCGGGACGCTGTTAAGGGTCCTTATACATTAAGGTACTTGTTATGAAGTCGCCGTTTGCGCATTTATGCATATCGCAGTAAATAAATTTTCTAGAAATACGACTGTTTCCAGAAAAGTTAAAAACCAATTAGCTAAGGTCGTATAGTTTTGCTTTTATCACATTAGGAACATTCAATGAGAAAAAATCGTTAAAATGGTAAAAAATAGCAATTTCTAGAGCTTTCCTTCGCAGTTTTCTTAAGAAGAATGAGAAAAATATATAACTGGATTTTTACGGCACACTGTTCAACGTATAGGCATTATCTGTGACTACTTTATCTTAAGATACATTTTTTTAGATAGCATTGTTTTTTGCAAAATGAATTAAAAACACATTTTTGCTGTTTCTGTAACGTATAAATGAAATATACCAAACTATTTGCAGAACATTTAACAACGGCAACAGAAAGGTATTGTCTTTATTCATTTTAAAGTATGCTTAGCAAAATATATTTGAACAAACATCAGCGGTAGCCACAAATCAATTATATGCAAGAATTTGTGTATGGCACGCAGAATAAACACAGGAATTTTTTCAAGTTGATTAAATGATATGTATTTTCATTACGGTTAATAACTAAGATTAGAATTACTTGAAAAATCAGGCTTTATTGATGCTGACTGAAAAATGAAAATGTATTGCGTCGCCACAATACAAATAAGAAACACGACAACATAAAATAAACTACACTTTTGAAGTTGTAGAGTGAGGCACACAAAATTCGCCAGTGTTTAAATTCCAATTCATGAAATAATTTTAATTTTGTAATAACCCTCTTGCGTGGGCTAACACCCATCAAAACAAAATATCGTAGTTTATATCACAGTCTCAAGAAAGAAAGGAAATCATAAAAAATGTAGTAGATGGTAATATTGTAAATTAAAGTAAATTTTCATTAATCATGCAATAATGGGCGTTCGTGTTTTAAATAAGATGGAAGATTAAATTTTTCATCACTTATCTGTAACAAGTTATAATTATTTAATCACCAAGCTTTTACTGTTTCCTGAGTTACACGGCCCCTAATGTTGGGAAAATTTATAAGACGCAGAGAAACTATTAAGCATAATGAAACTGTGCTTTACTAAAATACTTGGATACAGTTATGAGATCATACATGTCATTGCGTTCTACCTGGGAGTACGTATTAACGTTCAGCACGTCTTAAAAGTAAATTTACGTTTGCTATAAGGGAAAGTTATCTTAAAAATGGTTTAATAAAATAGTAAACTTACCTGCAATACAGAGACCATTGCCAAATACGCCCAATTGAACACAAGTTATAGAAGTATAATAAGAATCACTAACATGACCTCAAAACCTCGTCCAACGCAACGTACTATGGCTTCAAGATAACGTGCCTGATAGAAGTAATTGTTCATTAATGACTCGGTCTCCTTTTCATGTATAAATACTTATCACCTACACTGAAGAGCCAAACAAAATGATACACCAGCCTAATATCGTGTAGGCCCTTCGAGCAGGCAGAAGTGCCGCAAGACGACGTGGCGAGGACTCGACTAATGTCTGAAGGTATGCAGGAGGCAATTCACACTATGAATCCTGCAGGGCAGTCCACAAATCCAATCTGCGACAATTTTAGAAAGGGTTGCACGTCTGNTAGAAAGGGTTGCAAGTCTGTCACGTTTAACGATTTTCGCCAGTCGTCGTTTGTCTCGTTCTTTCGCGACTTTTTTCCGGCCGCAGCGATGTCGAAGATGTGATGTTTTACAGGATTCCCGATATTCACGGTACACTCGTGAAATGGCCGTACGCTACCTAGGAGATGCTATGTCCCATCTCTCATGCGCTGACTATAACACCACGTTCAAACTCACTTAAACCTTCATAACCTGCCATTGTAGCAGCCGTAACCGATCTAATTGCCGACCACATCACGTTACTCTGATTGGTTCCATACCTCTGTTATATGCATACGCACGCCTATACCAGACTTTTGGCTCTTCAACGTATATTGCTGTATATTTGTTCACATAAAATGCTGTTGAAATAGTATAATTTGCGAAAATTCTGCTTGTTACTGGCAGTTTTTTTTTTAATGAATGATCGTGAAACTCTCATGTATAAAACCTATATATATATATAGAAACAATGAATTAATTGCTATTATTTTCTGTAACAAAAAAACACTAATGGCAGTCTTACATAAAAATTGTATATAATTTACACTTTACATATCAGAAATGTAATTTCGGTCNGAAACAATGAATTAATTGCTATTATTTTCTGTAACAAAAAAAACACTAATGGCAGTCTTACATAAAAATTGTATATAATTTACACTTTACATATCAGAAATGTAATTTCGGTCTTTCACCGAAAAATATGAAATCATTAACCTCAATTCTGATAACACACTACATACGGGTTCCAGCAAAGAACACTGAAGGAGAAATAGTTGGCATTCTCAGGTTAGATTTAAAGTCTTATTTGAGGTTTGGATAGGGGTTCTTTAACGATTATTTGTTGCCAACCACACAGTATTAACTCTGTCTTTTCATAGTTTACCAAAATTTGATTTACAACGTGTGAAAACAAATAACAGTGTTAGGGAGAAAATTATACATTACTTGTTTGCCAAATTTGGTCGGAATCAGTCAATTGTTTCCCAATAAAAAACATTAAAACTTCTTATTACTAATGTGACACTAGTTTACAAAATGGCGGACAAATTATATATATATATGAAAGGTGCCATCAATGGACCAGTGCCACCATTGGATCACTTCAATATCTTAGGGAATATGTACAGTGCATGTGGGACGCAGTAAAGTAAAAGCGTCACTGCCAATACCTTTGGAGAAGAAGTTTCAGACTTTTTGTGGGACGGAAGTGCACAGGATACCATCAAGTACGTTTGTTAAACAGTTGTTAATTTTACATTGTCTATTAAGGCTTGTACGCTACAAGTAATTTATTGCAGTGTTATAATTGGTAGGGTATTTGAAAGTATATTTCCTGTGTAACATTGTCACTGTAGTGCAAAATTATGTATTAATGTTTTACGCTACACTATAAAGCGCTCAAGACAAAATGGTGTAAGTGCTATGAATGGACCAGCAGTCAGTGTCATGGATGGACCATCGGTCCATCCATGGCATCACAATTCGGCAATGCACCTAACGTTACTATACACGATACCTTCTTCTACAATGGAAACCGGGACAGTTTTATTTAAATTGATGTTGTTTTCAACCAACCAAGATGATAAAATGAACACACCAGATAATTTTGCTTTCAAGTACTCAGTATCTAGATCTAAGTCATAGAAAAACTTAATACACATTTAACGCATGTTCATCAGGATTAACGCTTCTCTTATATTCGGCGTAGACGTAACATGGCACACCACTGTCTAGAAGAAACCTAGGAAAATAATTTCTGCTAAAGGGAAATCTCAAGTGGGAACAATGTCGAGCGAAGAGCATAGGACGAACGCAACTGATGCATGCTGCATCAATGCTTCAGGTTCCTACATCCCTCCCATGTTGACGTACAAAAGGGAAGGGGATGTGACGACTTCAGAGATGGAGCTATGCCTGGTAATGTTTTTGCATTCAGTCGTGAAAGCAGCTATAAAAACAAAGCTTTATTTGTTAAAATGTCGCAGCATTTCATTGTCAGTTAAACAAAGCATGCATGAAAAAGTCCTTCTTTTATTTGTTGAAATGTCGCAGCATTTCATTAAGTCAGTTAAAAAAGTATGCATGAGAATGTCCTTCAATGAAAGGGCACTCGATGAACACTAAGAACATCGAAGCTTTGCGCATCGCTCGTTATAATGGTATTTTAATGTTATCATTACCAGATCACATAACACACACCGCCTCCAGCCTTCAGGTGTCACCTTCTTCAAGCCCTTGACTACCTACTGTACAGATGAAGTCGAAAAAGTGGTTTAAGACAAATGTAGGTCTGTACGTCACTCACTCAAAAGTGGCTATGCTTTTCGGTATTGCTTATGGAAGAACTGCTACAGTGGGTATGGCAGTGAACGCTTTCATAGCTACTGGAGTATGGCCAGTAAACCGTGATGTATTTAAGGAACATCATTTTGTGGCTTCTTTCATCGCCTCCTACCCCTCGTGACAGTTATCTGTCATTAGCTCAGCATGTGGCATACACCGACACCAGGGCCGTAGCTAGGGGGGGGGGGCATTGTGGGGCAATGCCCTACCTTAAAATACCAATGCCCTACCTTAATAATCGACTAATAAAAAGCAAAGTAGGTACTGAAGCAGATTATGACGGAAAAAAAATACTAGCGTATAGTGACATCTATGATCTAGTCTTACAGTCATAATTCGTTATACTGCTTATAGATGGCATTTGAAGTCTGTTTTGCGATATTTGTTCGTATTGCAGTCTATGGCACGGGGAATCCCCTAGCCTCCACTTTTAAGCCCTATCAGTGTTGCCAACCCTGAAATCTAGCTGACGGTAGAATTTATCAAAAATTTCGGTAGATTTTCCGAAATTATGTTTTAATTTATACATTACATCAAAAAAGTAGGTAAAGGCCAGAATTTGAAAAAAAAAAAAAAAAAAAAAAAAAAACGTTTTAAATCTGTATCAGAATTATTGTAATATCATTTCCATCAAAATCAAATTGACAACACAAGATAATGATAAAATTAAAAAAATAAATTTCAACTAAGAATACGAACAGACTTAATTCAAAACTTCTTAGTATTCATCTACAATCAAATACGGCAATTACCTACCTACCAAACTTGTTCGCGTAATATCTCAAAGCTCATTTTGGAGAATTTCCAAAAATTATACGCGTAAGGAAAAATATACTGTACTGTCAACAGAATAAAAAAAAATACCCAAATAAAACTAAGGATGCATTATCATCGGTCGATAAACTCGTGAAATTTAAAGAATATATATCATAATTACCTAAAAATTATGATTCCTTAAATTACGGTATATTTTGCTACCGTAGTTGTAACCCTACGGTAGGTGGTAGATTTGTGCTGAATACGGGAGATCTACCGTAATTACGGTGTAGTTGGCAACACTGAGCCCTATGGGGATTCCGTTTTTAAACTAAAATAAGCAAATTAGAGGTTATTTGTCTGTATGTGGTGGGCGTTGGTTAGTGCAGTACAGTTTTTCAGTCAGATAGGGACACAATTGTTTGTTTATTGCTGTCAATTGAAGATTGATTGATTTTGCGATGGATATACGGACTTTCTTTAGCAAAAAAAGAAGAGTAGAAAAAGAAATTGACCACGAAGAACCTCATTCCTCACAACAGATGGAAGCACAGGATTCAACAGCTACTTCTAGCCGTATGGAAACAGGTACGGTGAAACATGTTGGTAATGCTAACTATGGTATTCCTTCTGATATTGCACAAATCGGAGAACCTATAAAGCAGGTGATTTTAGACACATATCCAAAAGATAATAACAGCAGGGCCTTTGTAGTGGACTGGTTCAAGCGATATAAATGGTTGCAGTATTCTGTCGCGAAAGATGCTGCTTTTTGCTATCCTTGCCAGCAATTTTTACCACATGGAAGCAAACAGACTTCGTACACATCTACAGGATTTAAAAACTGGAAAAATGCCACTGATTCAAAAACTGGTTTTCCAAAGCATGAAAAATCCATTCCTCATCTACAAGCCATGGCGATGTGGCAGGAAAAATTACATAGATTATCAACAACTAGCAGTGTTTCAACGTTAATACATCAAAAAGCATTAGAACAAAACAGGTATTACGTGAAGTCTATTATTGAAGTAATACAATTTCTCGTTGTCAATGAACTAGCTTTGCGTGGAAATTATATTTTGGAGGAAGAAAAAGAACAAGGATTATTTCAGAATTTGTTTGAATATACGTGCATGAAAGATCCCAATTTGAAGGAGGCTCTCATTCATATACCACAAAAAGCAACATATCGTTCACCTGAAATTCAAAATCAAATAATTCAAGCAATGGTTCAAGTAGTACGAAATTCCATTGTTAAAGATATTAAGGAATCTGACGTGAACTGGTTTACTTTAATGGAAGATGGGACGAAAGATAAAAATAATCGTGAAAATATTGCAATAGCAATACGTTATGTTAAGGATGGAACTGTCAATGAGTCGTAGCTGACAGTTACAACTACTGTAAACCTTGATGCAGCCACTTTTACGGAATTAACGTTAAATACCCTTACGGAAAATAACATTGACCTCTCTCGTATGCTAAGCCAATGCTATGATGGAGCAAGTGTAATGAGTGGGAAAGTTTCGGGAGTTGCCACCAGAATAGAAAATAAATTGGGCCGAAATATTCCTTACGTCCATTGCTATAACCATCGCTTGCATTTGATAGTCATCAGGACTATCTCGGAAATGACTTACATTCGATTATTTTTTGATCAATGCATCATGTTGCACGAATTCTTTCACCATGGCAAAATAGCCGCCTCGTATGATGGAAAAAGGATTGGCCGGCTTCTCGAACAGCGTTGGAGTCCTGTGAACCGCCAATGTTTTCAACACTTCGAGAATTTTTTATCGATTTTGAAGACTTTAGATGAAATTAAACATAACAGATTTAAAGGTGACTTCGTCGCTAAAAGTGTCGGCATTAAAAAAGTCATGCTTAACTTAGAATTCCGAATGGCCATGGTTGTAGCCAACAAAATCTTATCCATGCTTCAGCCTGCAGATGCAGCTTTACAAGCGCGAAGTGCAGGGTTGAAAGACGCCATAACAATCATAAAGTGCGTCCAAAATGAAATAATTAAGCTGAGAACTGATGAAATGTATCATCAAATTTTGGAAGAAGCTAAGTCTAAGACAAGCGGCGATTCCGAAAACCAGATTCAGAAGAGACAAATCAAAAAATCAAACCGGATGGATGATTACTTGACGTATGCTCCTTCCTGTTCCTCTGCGAGTCAAAATATAGAAGACCAGAATGATCAGCCATTTAAATCAGAATATTTTGAAACGTTAGATATACTAATTGCTGAATTGCAAAGAAGATTTTCGGACAATGATGACCTACTAAATTCAATAGCTAATCTCGATGAGTTGGATGTGACAAAATGGTAACTCTAAAAAATATAGGTAAGTGTGAGAAAATTAAAGAAAACTACATTTCTGCCTGTATTGTATTAGTGTCATTTCATGTCACATTCATAATATCTACTCATTTTCAGGTCTAACAATACCATCAAGGGAAGAGGCTTCTGTGGTCAAAGATTATTTGAGTCGTCGCGACGATAAAATGGAAAACACATTGCGAGTTTTATACAGGCAGCGAGAGGCTTTCAAAGATACATATGAACTTTTTGCATCTGTGGCGACCATAGGATGTAGCACTGCTGTGTGCGAATCTACATTTTCAACTTTGACTGCAATCAATAGGCCTCAGAGGCTATCAATGGGTCACGAAAGAATGGCAGGCATGGTATTCCTGGCCTTTGAAAAGAAAAGAACCAAGTCAGTTGACCTGAATGAAGTCCTTCGCATTTTTAATAATATGGCAAATCGAAGAATTCAGCTGTGTTAAGGAAGGGCTTATTATTGTTATATTGAATTTGTTTGAATATGATTGGAGAAATAATAATATAAATCGGAGTAAATAACTTTTTTATATATTTATACAGTATGTAACAAAATTCCATTAAATGCCGAATGGGGGTCATTCCACCCATCAATACGAACAACTTTTACAATGGGACCAAATTCTAAATCGCAATTTAAGGGAATTTTGTTACACCCTGTATAAAACCACGACGATTACTTAAGTATTTACCTGACTCACACAATATGTTACAAGTCAAGAAAGCCAAAAATCGATTGACCACATAGAAATTGGAATAAATTCCGTTTTTTTATGATTGACCAGAACAGATCAAGTAACATTTATACTTCCGCCCTACCTGTAACCACAGCTGCCCTACCTTAAATTCAAGTCTAGCTACGGCCCTGAACGACACAGATAAAAATACGGAATGCCAGCCAAGTACAACTATAAACTAAATGCGTCTCGTCCATCGAGAAGATGGAGAAATAAGTGCTCCTTCACCAAGCTCAAAGCCCGATTCATCGCCTCCCTTTGTGTCAGTGAAACAAATATGTCAACTTTCAAAGGCAGCTATCGTTATTTTCCAGAGCATGAATACAACAGGGACACAAAGAGCGACTGTACTTACTTTGTCCCTCTACAAAGCAACACTCGAAGCATCCCAAAGGCCTACCGATAGGCATTCGTGAACACCCACGTCCTACAAAATTAAGAGTGGTATATAATCCCATCTCGAGTGAGAAACACACAGTGGTTTTGTAATAATGATTATTTTTGAACTGTTAAAGATATGGCGATACGTTTTTCCGTATAATAAAAAACTTGAATTATTCGATATATGATTATACTTTCCCATTATATCGGTGTTAAATATGTTGTTTTAAATAATGAAATTGCATAACTTTGCACGTACTTGTCAGTTAATTGGAATATAAATACTTGAAACAAAAATAATAATGGAATCAGCTATAGTTTTCTAAGTAAAATCATGCCAAAAAAGGTAATGTCAGAGCATCGAATATTTAGAAATTGAACTAAAACTGTAGGTATGTTTTGTGCATTTTGAGGCCCCTGTCGTGCTGCTGCCTACTCGCAATGTGATTTTCTACGTCTCGCCCCGAGCGCTGCATGTGCAGGGAGGGGATAGTTGGCAGTGGCCTGCCGCAGTAGGGGAGGTATTGTCTGCTCTCAAGGACAGGCGTGTCCGTTAGGCGGGCCCGAGGAGCTAGTCCAGGGCTGGACTGTTGTCAATATGGGTTGTTGACGTGCTTCACACTGCTGGACTCCTTGCCTTCTCAAAGAACGAATATCTAGGGACACATTTTCGAGCCGTAATTCTTCAAACTGCAGAACATAGAAATGTTCTGCACTAGTTGCGTTCAATTTATTGAAGCGTTATTTGCTGTATGAATAATGAAATGATTAAGAATATTTGACACACAAGTAGACGAATGTTGTGTTTTCCATGTCGAATGTGGGTCCGTGTTTCGCATAGCGACTAGGGCTATCATCTCTCACTCAGGCGATCTCGATTCTTCTCGTGACGGGGTTAAGATGGGATTTTGGCACGTGAAAATAGTGTTAGAATTTGCTTCTGTTGCGCAGATTTTCTCAGGAGTGTATCATTTTCTTTGGCGTTGCATTTCAGCGTTGCTCCACATCCTTCTCAATTTCATCCTCCCTGGCTCTCACGCAAGACTATTGATGCCGACCAAAAACCTCTAAACTCTCCAATTAAACACGAAACTGACTAAACCGGCTAACTAGTCAAGTACCTATATAAACTTCATAGAATATAAGAGCTAAAACTGTTTACAGGCTAACAACAATATAAGAACTACAAAGTGTATGCATGTATACGAAAGTTTGTCAAACTTACGTTTAAGTGTACATAATTTATACTTCTTTATTTTTATTTTTTATTATTTTTTTCCGATTGCTATATGGAAATGCGGATGCAGAACCTTTGCTCGATTACCATTCCTATATACAGAAATACGTGGAATAGTGAGTGCAACACTGTGAATCATATGGCTACAGTAAGGGAGGTTTTGTCTATTTTGTTAGTTAATCTTAAGTTCCAGACTTTCCGTGTATTTGTTACCGCCAATGTGTGTCTCGGCTGCTGATTGATACTCATATTATGGTTGCTGCTTATAAGTACCTCTGAAAATAGCTTGCATCATTTATATTACTTTTTGCACAACTAAAGGTAACTTTTACAAAGAATCGGAGGACTCTAGCGAAAGTGCACTATGCTAAAACCAAATCACATAATGTTCGGAATGTTTATTCTCATGCAATATATATTTTTCCGCCCATGTTGGTGATGACAAGCATGCATTAGCGTTGCCGGTATGTTGACAATACAAAATCGATTGTCAGACCATGTATATCATATATGAATTTACAGCATGTGTTTTACGTCCTAGATGAATTTTATTTTGCCAGTGGTTAGTGTAACAGTGAATGCTACAATAAATTAATTTTAAGACAATATTTATTATTAGAATACGTCATTATGCATGAAATATATCAATCGTAAACCAATAAAACATGTTTATCGTTATAACGCATGAAAAAATAAAAACAAAAGAGGAAATTTGTTTACAGTTCATAAAAAATATGTTGGTGTATCCACAAATGTGTTGGAGGTGAAGCATCGAAATATAAATGTCTACTTCTTTGATTTAAAAATATTTTTATCATGTTTTTAAAATTTTACGTATTACATTTTATTTCATCTTTTTTTCATTGCCAAACTTTGCTTTAAAAAAACTATATAAATTTAATTAACTATATAAGTAACCGTGATTCTGTAATTTAAGTACTTATAAATTTAGGAATAATGAATATCCACAATTCCATAAATATTATTCACCATTTTGTAGTACCAAACGCAAAATACTTGAAAATGTTCATATTTAATGCGGAAACATCTTTAAACATATTTTCTCACTGTATTTTAATAACAAAGACACCCAATTTTATTACAAGCGAAAGGTTTGACTTAGATGTTTAATAGACAAAATGTTTAATAACTCATTAACCATGATGATAGAGTAAGGCTGGACAGCTGGTTTCAACAAGTTCAATGTAACACTCACCTAAATAAAGGCTTTTATTATGATTTTGGAAGTATTTATGCATTTTATTGTCGAAGAATGAAGAGAAGCTAACTACCGTGTATGTGTTAGCTTTACTCATAAATTATGGCTATTTCCTTTCACAACGCACACAACCAATAAAAACAAAAGAATTACCTTTCCCCTGAAAATCTCGCAATATTAAATTTATTTTACCAAGAAATTAAAGGTTATTGTGGTTTATGGAAAAGTAGTATTGAATATACAAAGAATCTTTAATTATTTGTTTTATGTACGCTTTTCATTAAACTAGTCACTATGCAAAAAAAAATCTGTGAAACTAATTCTTTGATGTTATAGATCTACATCTATAAAAACTGTTGACTACAGAAGTTGTTATCTACTTACTAAGCTTATTGTGTGTGTTATGTATGTTCCTGACTTCTTTTAACTAAATATATTACTGAAAAGGAGTGGAGGGAAACAAAGCATGCTGACAGATAGCCTGATTTTTGTTATATTAGGCAGGACGTCTATTATTTTGTAAGAATAAAAAGTTTTCTTTGAGATATCCTAAAGTGTTTGTCTCAATAAAATACCTCCAATGGTATATTTTGCGGTGTCAGTAAAGCTGTTATTGTATGCTATTAGGTCTTACTTCTTTCTCCAAATTTGCAAGGCTCATAGTAAAAAAAAACAAGAAGTTACTGAAAACTAATGAGTCTACTTTCCTCTATATGAATGCAAATAAATTTTAGCGAAGTTCTTAAAAGCCTAGATGGTATGTAGGCATTGCCGTCTAATTGACAGCAATGTCATTACAGATGAAAACAGAAACATGTGAAACAGAACCAATAAAATTAAAATAAACGGTAACTTACCCGGTATTCGAATTCAGAAAAACTGGTTAAACTAAGCTTATTGCAATAAACTGCATTATGGAGGTAGGATTCGGAGAATTAAATTCGGATATAATCAGTCTAATGATGTCTTGAATGATAGGGTTTACCTACCTTGAAATATTATCACTGGCATAATTTAGAAAATAGTGTCTGAGCCACTTAAAAAAACATAAGTTAAAAAACATAAGATTACCATAATGCCACTTCTGTGAAAAATTTGGTGGAAATAAATTGATTGAACTCCGAGATAAGGCATAAACACCATATTTTCTTAAACGGGTCTATCTTACAAAACTGCTTAAAAAGAAACTCTGTACACGATGTTTCTAATAGATACTATCAGCTTAAAAAGTTTGATTTAAATTGTATATTTTTAAGTATATATGCTAAACATATCAAACTATTTATATGGCTGTAATTTTAAAAATCATTGTCTGACCCCATTTAAATCATCTAACTTGACATGACCTTCTGTAGGTGTGCAAAATTAGGTGGAAATTAGTTTAATTATTCCGAAAATATAGCAAAATGTTCAATTTACTCACCTGACACTACTTTGCAAAAAATCCGGCAAAAGACGTTCTCTGTACGCATAAATGATGCTTCTAAAAAATACTTGTTACATGCAAAATTTGGTTGAATTTTGTGGAAACTATTCATAGATATAATAAATTATTCTAATTTTTTTTATAAATACCCATTAAAACATGCTTGCCGCACATAACACATGTTAATTTGCATACTCTACTGTAGCAATACTTTCGTGAAATGTTGGTATGAATCGGTTGATTGGTCCTCGGGATGTTACATTAAACCTCCATTGTTTCCTGTGACTATCTTCATAAATGGAGGACAAAAAGTTTATGTATTATCACATTCCATTATTTTCATGGATAACAAGTTAAACCTAAATCTGTTTCATCACACCGACCAAAAATGGTTGTTTTGCGCCATTAAGAAAATAAGAGACATACACACTTAAAACATATAAATTAGTATGTTCTACCACAGAACAACTTCTAGCTAAATTTGAAAGAAATCGGTTGATTGTTTTTTGATATACATAATAAAATGTGTATTATTATTTGTGGCGCTATCTTACAAATTGACAAAGAAATTAGGCTTTACATAGACAATTTAAATGGATATAAATCATAGTGTCAACATACACAGTTAGATTGAAATATGTTTTGAAGTTTCGTAGATAAAAATTCGTAGTTACAATTTATATATGGCTGCCATTTTGAAAATATGTGTGTCTGACCCTCTCAAAATTTAACATTTTCCATAGCCTGCCATAGTGCTACTTGTTTGGAAAATTTGGTAGGAATCGTTTGTTTTTTCGGAGATATCACGTAATTTTAATTTGTCATGTGATACTATATTACAAAATGGTAGACTAAAGAGATTTTGTGAGGACACATAAGATTGCTGTAATACATACAAGGAAGCATAAAAAGTTACATCAAAATTAATTACATGGTTTTGACGATATAAATTGACATAACTTACCATAGTACTACTTATTTGCCATCTATGATAGGAATATGTTAACTGTTTCCCGTGATATAACACAAAAACTTTATTAATTCTTGTTGCCCAATTTTAGAAAACGGAGGACAAAAGAGGCACTGTGTAGACACTTTTGATGTTTGGTATACATACTACCAGCTTACAAAATTAAATTGGAATTGATTAAATGATTTCGATGATATAGCATACTAAGCTAAAATAGCTAGATGGCCGCCATATTGAAAATATGTCTCTGACATACTTGAAACATAATTGTACCCATCAACTGCGCATTACTACTGGTTTGCCAAATTCGGTATGAATCTGTCAATTGTTTCCCGTGATATCACACAAACATTTTATGTACTTATGTGGCACTATCTTGCAAAATGGCTTGCAAAATTGCTTGTTGTTTGGCTTATATGATGATTGCAACAGATACTGTCAGCATAAAAAATTTGGTTGGATGTGATCAAACGGTATGGAAGTTGTACGAAATAAACATAAAAAATTTGTATGGCCACTGTTTTGAAAATGAGTGCCTAATGAAGATAAATTACTTAAATTTATCTGGCCTTCGTGCCAAATTTGGCGAAAAGTGGTTCAGTAATTTTCGAGATGTAATGCAAAAACTTTATTTTTTCATGTGGTATTATCTTCCAAAATGGCGGACCAACAACAGTATTCGTCACGGAATTCAATGCTTACAACTTGCTTGTCAAAACACAAAATTTAGTTTAAAGGGTTGAATGGTTTTCGATATATGACATATCACCATAAATTTTAAAATTTTGAAAGTAAGTTCCTAACGTGGTCGAAAACTATAAGTCATGTGTCCTTATAAGGTACTATATGTGTACCGAGTTTGGTGCAATTCGGTACACACTCAGTCAAAAATTGAAAGGGGACTTATACACACGCGCAGACCCACGCGTAGACACCATCACTTACACATTCATATTCACACAGGCACAAAGATAGGAAAGTGATCTCATAAGCCTTTCTTTCCTTCGGAAAATAGGCTAAAACGTACCTCAGCACAACTCACTGTCTGTGATTGAGATCATATTGTAATTTGTCATATATGAAATGGAAAAATATAAGCTTTCTAAATTTACATTTAAAAAGTTTTTTATTTGCAGACCGAAATATCAACTCATTTAACAATAGAATACATTTTTTTTCCCTGTAATTTTATTTCAGAATGGTTGGTAAATTTTGGGGACCGGACACATTGACACAGTGCAGTTGAGTGCTGTTCTGTGTTGGTGGCGTTCTGAAATCTGATTGGCCACACATACGTCTGAACTGATACCACTGGCCACGTTGGGCAATATTTCAAAATTGTACCAGCACAGCGCAAAGCCTTCTCTATAAATTACTTGAGGGAACACACACCCACAGATAATTAATTACAAAACATTAAAATCGCTATTAATTGTATTATCTTGACGACGAGAAAATATGACTACCTATTTGATTATAAATTGAAACAGATGTCACAATTATTTATGTTGTTAGACTTTGATTTTTTAAGGAAACTGTTTTTACTCAAAGGGCAAAACGATCCAAAAAGTGATGTTATTAACAACTAGTGTTATATACACAAGCACAAAAGTGTGACTTAAATTTTTACCTCATACAAATTACTAATGTTATAACTTTGGTGTAGTAGAAAATATTTTTCCTTTCCTTCTATTTAACTCACACAATGATTACTATATATTGTTGTGAGAATTCTGAGGGACACAATTCGAGGATGCATGTACTTGAGTTACATTCGCAAATGGGTCGCAATTTGTTTCACACACACACCGTGAAGAACTATAAACCAAAAACAAATCTCCAAGAAAACAAGTTCCGAATACCACACAAGCCGAGGTGAAATGAGTTACAATGTTATACTGAAATTCCAGATTTCGTAATAAAATAAAAATAAAAATTGCGCTATGAAAACATGTTAAGAGTGCTTAACACGCCATATTAGGGCGTGTCAATTTGGAGGGCAAAAATAAAAATTCGTGAATTTTGTGAATGAGGGGGTCCAAAAATGTGCCTTTTGATGTGTAATATCCTAATTGAAAAGATTTTTCCTTGTTCATAAAGATTTACCTTGGTAAATTTGCGCTTGATTATAATATATATTGAAATTTCCGAAAAAAAAGGGGATATCTTAATATTAACTCCAACAAAATTTGCTCAAAAATTGGTTTGATGAGCTAAAAAAATTTTTTTTTATTTTGTCGTTATTATGAAACACTGAAAACACATTGCAAAAATGCAAAAAGCTTCAACCAACAATATTCATCAAATCTTGCTTCGATTAATTTCTAGACATCATTCTTCTGCTTGCTTCCTGGCCTTTAATGAATCCTTCTCGTTTCTCATGAGTATACACTTTGCCAGAAGACTCTGTTACTTGTTTCACACGCCTCTCTATGGACTGTCCATGACATGGCCACTTTGGAACTTGCATTGGCTCTTCGACAAACTGTTTTATTTCTGATATTTTGAGTTTACAAGTAAGTGGAGGTTCATATACTTTTTCTGACCAGTCTATCAGTTCCGAAAGGGGAAGCTGCATTTGGATTTACTGCATGTGCTTTCCTAGGCCGAACATATAGGTCTCTTGGTGTATCATCATCTTCATTCCTTAATTCAATTATCTTCTGGACCAATGCTTTCCTTTATTCTTGGTCTTCCGAGCATAAAAGTGTCTGAAGCACAATTTCACTAAATGTGAACTACGATGATGGTTGAATTGTTGGCAAAACAATATCTGGTACTGCCTTCTTCTGAGATTTTAGGAGCTTCTATTGATAAAGAATGTGGCGAGGTCTTTCCACCCAAGAGAATTTCAATTTAATTGTAAACCAGCAGGGATAGTAAAAGCCAACAATGTATTCCACAAGCAGTTGTTACGTCTTCAAGTTGTTGCCTTTAAGGCCATGTTTTGAAACCCATATGCGACAAATCCTATTTGCAGTTGTTAACCACCGAGAGTGGTTTACAGGACCAATTTCTAGTAATGCCAGATCAATTGGAAGTACACCTGTCCTTATGGCCTGAGTTATTCTGTAACCATAAGCCTGATCTGTAGAGAGATCTTTGACAACAGTGTCACTCAATGGAACCAAAGGCTCTGGAAAGGATATTCTGACAAATGAGGGATTGATTTCAAGTTCNTACCAATCTTACCACTCCAGCTGTTGTTAGACAAAGTTAATCCATCCAAATCGGTGATAAAGTGCCGCAAAGGTAGCTCATTAGTGTGAAGAGCACAAACCAACCAGATGAGTTTACGATTCAGCTTTGCCTCCACCCAATGCATGACCCCTCCTTCCCAACCAGTGTTAACATTCGTTGAGTCACAGCCAATAGCCTGCAAACTTTTATCAATACTATTTTTCTTTAAACATATTCACAAGATGGCTAGTAATAACTTCAGCAGGTTTCCTTTTCGTTAAGTCTTTCTCTGGAGTAAAATGGCAAAGATACCTTCCACCTGGCTCACTGCAAACAGTGTAATGCTCTTCTTTCACAATACTTGGAAACTGATGACTTGTGTTATCTGCCCGTAACAGAACTTTAGTGAAATCTTGGCGTCCACCAAAGAAGATACATTCAATATTGCCTGTCCTACATCGAGCATGAAATTCTTCATCAAGTGCTTTCATGACTTTTTCTTGTGCCCTTTTTACTTTATTGCGATCAACCACAAGTCTCCTGTCTCCTTCAGTAATTAATCCAGTATCCAAAAATGCAGCTGTTGTAATGGCAGCTGTAGCACGTAGACCGACACCATACCTAATACTTTGCAATGCAACATTGTGCAATTGTAATGTATTATATTGACTTTTACTTGAAGTAGAAGGTACATCAGAATCATCACATGGAATCTGCAAAGGATCTTCAGATTCTTCATCTGTAACATCAGTTGGCTCTTCATCTTCGTCGGAGAAAAGAACTTCATCTGGTTGTAATGTTAATTCTTCCTTCCTTTTCAGCTAATATTCATAAATTCTTCTTAATTCATCTTCTTGCCTGTTCTGCTTTTTAATTTGTCTTCTGTGCTCAGGTAGATCTGGTAATCCAATTTGATGCTGTCCAGCAGATCCAAAATACTCTCTTTGACTATTAATAAACACTAGTTCTTTGGCAGGGATCATCATATCCTAAGAACAAGAGCAGGAGATGTGCACTTCATGTTTACAGTCGGCACCACCTGGACATGGACCCTCAAATTTTGGACATAGCTTAATATCACACTTACAATTGAGGATGTCAAAGAGCTTGTCTAACATTGCTATGAAAGCCTCTTTCACTTTCAGTTTTCCTCTGCCAAGTGATATGTTTTTGGCCTTCTCCCAGTTTTCTTCTATCTTCTTCAGGACTGTGACTCTTGAATTTAATATTGGCACCACAAAACAACTGTTTGCTCGCTCCCACTGTTTAAGCACTTTTGGATAAATATCCTATGCAAGAGTGGCTGCTGGGTAATTTGTGACATTCTCTACACTCTGTTCTCTTAGCAGAAGCCCATATCTTAGAACATCATGCGGAGTTGGGAGTTCGGAAGGCAGCATTTCTCTACGAGTTCAAATGAAGTTACTCATGTGAGTGGGAGTTGCCAATCTTGTCTTCCTTTTACTAGCCATGGTTCCGAATTTTCAGATTTTGAATTTGGAAGAAACTATTTGTTCCTGGAAAAAGGAAATGTCACTATTTGTGTGAAATTAATAAAAAATTAATAAAGAGACACTACGCTGCAAATGAGTATTGCTAGTTTAAACACTTTTACGAGTGGCATAAAATATTTTTACAAATGTCATATTATAATAAAAGTATATTCTTAACCTTAGAGCAGAAGTACAAGCAGAAATAATGATAAGAAGGCACTTCTTGAGAGAAGACAGTTTGCTGCGAATTTTACATGAAACGTGGAAATATCACGAAATTGAAGTACCTATTTACCAAGCAAACCAATGTAATTGCCAGTTCATGTAAATATATTTGCGAATTGCTAACCAAAATACAACTTTTTGACCCCCTCATTTTTTGAAAAAGGAAGTCAAAAAATTCGACACGCCCTAACGCCATATTCGTGTACCGTTGTTGACTGCACGACACAGAGCTTTACACCACCATTAGACTGTTGATGACTGAAAACACGTTGCCTGGTCTGACGAGTCTCGTTTCCAATTGTATCGGGCGGATGGACGTGTACGGGTATGGAGACATCCTCATGAATCCATGGACCCTACATGTCATCAGGGGACTGTTCAAGCTGGTAAAGGCACTGCAATGGTATGGGGCGTGTGCAGTTGGCGTGAAATGGGACCCCTGATACGTCAAGATACGACTCTGACAGGTGACAGATACGTAAGCATCCTGTCCGATCACCTGCACCCATTCATGTCCATTGTGCATTCCGACGGACGTGGACAATTCCAGCAGGACAATGCGACACCCCTAACGTCGAGAGTTGCTACCGAGTGGCTCCAGGAACACTCTTCTGACGTTAGACACTTCCATTGGCCACCTAAATTGCCAGACATGAACATTATTGAGCATATCTGGGATGCCTTGCAACGTGCTGTTCAGAAGATATCTCCACCGCCTCGCACTCCTATGGATTTGTTGACTGCCCTGCAGGATTCATAGTGTTAACTGCCTCCTGCATACCTTCAGACATTAGTCGAGTCCATGCCACGTCGTCTTGCAGTACTTCTGCTTACTCGCGGGGGCCCTACGCGATATGAGGCGGTTGTACCAGTTTCTTTGCTCTTCAGTGTATATATATAATATTTGTAATTCTATACATCTCAATTCAGCATTAACATTTTGTACTTTAGTGAATTGACTCATCAACATACTGTTTTAAAAGGTATAAAATTATATTTGTCCTGTATTCTAATTAATAGAGAAGTACGCAAAGCCTTTCTAGACCAGGTATTGAACATATTAATTGATCACACGAGCATACATTTGAATTTATTCCCAGCCCAGAACTCGACGCCAGGAAAAATCGCTTCGTAGAGCAACACGCGAGCCTTCTATGCTATGGAGGTCGACTTTCTATTCAACTACGAAATTCGAACGCAAATTTTTTTTTAAATAATGTTACATATCATGTGAGTAATGCATATCGATTTTCTCTTTCTCGCCTTGTTACGGGGTCTTAAGTGACTCTGTCTGTTACAGATATTTTTAGTTAATTTTAAAATTAAAATTGAAAATCTAAGTGACGAGAGTATTCTAATGAGCGCAGCAAACATAATTTTCTGACTATAGCAGTAACGAGCGTTAGTGTTATTGCTCACTGTTTACAGAATAACTTGTATTTGAGTTTTAGTTTATACTGTTAAATGAATAAATCAACTAGGTTATTCTGCTATTTTATGATAGATATATTGACAGCATTCAAGTTATTACGTAGTCAAGCATCTTTACAATTGTTTAACAACTTCGTGGTCCTCTATTAACATGTTGCACGCTTGGGCTTTTGACTCAGTTTCAAATGGTATTTATAAAAAAACACAATCTCCTCACAAGAATAATATTATAAAATGAAGTATTATTCCTGTGATGTATTTTCTTGTCTGAAAATCAGACATTACACCGTTAATATATTTCTGGACATGAAAACCGTTATACCCATAAGGTGTTATTTATTTGCAATTAAATAAATAACGCGTAGAGTACCAATTAAGAAAAGTAAATGATGAAGGTTACGTCACAGAAACGACACTGCAAAACGTGAAATTGGGCGCACTTGTGGTAACTACCGAGTGCTTTAAAGGGCGATACAACCAGCTGAAAAAGCATAAACATACAATATCAGAATGCCACGGCAACGTGCTCGCGAAGATTATCACCGCCCATGACCAGTAGTGTATAATAAAAGAAAAGTGTAACATTTCTGGTGCAAGCATCAGACATCGGAGACAGAACATGAAAAATTAGGTTCTGGCACAGTGTTCATGTTTTATCATTTTCACTGGCCATCTTGAATGATGTCATTGTGGCCATATTGAATTACCTTGACCAGTGAGTGTCATTTTTTTTGGCAGGAATATTTTTCTGGTGTAATTTGCTTCTGGTCGGCATTTTGAATGTACGTCTATTTGGTTTACGGTCACCATTTTATTTTTTCGAGTGTATTTTTTGTCTTCTATAGGCCACCATCATGTTTCTGGCATTTTGGATGGTGTTGAATCCTGGGTGACACTGACCCTGAAAAAACCTTGGAATTATCTTGAGAATAAAAATCCGAGAAAAAATTGCAAACTTTTTTTTTTTAATCTTTAAATAATGTAAATAATTTAATAAGAAAAATTTTATTTCAGAAAAGTAATCTTTAAAAAAAAGCTTGTTTGAAATTATAATAATAAATTCCGAAAAAAATTACGATTTTAAAATATTCCATTTGGAAAAAAATCAAAATAACATTTTACAAACAATTTTACATGTTGGAAGATTGGAATTCTATTTTCTAAATATTGGCTGAGCATTCTCTTATTATACTGTAGCCAGTAGTCAATGACGCTCACCAAGTTTTCCATATCACATTCTCACTACCTCCTCCACCGCCATCCACCATTTCATCTAAATGAGTCGCCTTCTCTTTACTCATCTTTTTCACCATCTGCATGCATTAGATTAAAGAATTAATCGTCTTTTCTCCATTCCTAATGATTACACATCAAACAAATTTGTCAATATCTTTGTCAAAACCTCCCTCCTCCACTTTATCAGCTCCCTCCTCCAATCTCATGCTTATTTTTACATCCCCTTCTTTGCATCTCTCAATTTACTAGAATCTCCATTGTCGTGATACAGGTATGATTCCCGACCCCGTAAGAAGATGTCGCATTATGCATAGGTGGCTGTCATTTCGCAAATGCAGTAATGGTTCAGGGTAAGCATTTATGTTTATGGCATTGTGTAGAGGGTGAAATTGGTTGAATGTGATAACTTTATGAAAACACATATTCCGATAGGAAAATTAATGGAATGTTACATGGTAGAAAAAAGGAAGATACTTTGTGAATGGTACGCCATTTCTAGGATATTTGTTCAAGAAATCAAAATGTCATGTCCGTATATAATAAATGCAAGACATTTTTGAGGAGAGCTCCTGTACCGCGCGTTATGTATATTGTAGAATATTAAAAATTGAATGGGTATGCCAAGCACGAAGTCACGGAATTCAAGCATAAAGCATTTTTGTATGGGAGAGAAAAAGTTTCGTATCGAATTTGTGGAACTGAATGGTTTTGAGATAAGGACGAAAACGCAGCCAAATAATTTATACTGATTTCATAAAAAATTTATCTGACATTTTTCTTAGATTACCTATTTTACCATCTCATTCAACCGATCACTTAAAGGGTTCATAAATGGCGTCATGGTAAATACCGAACTATCAATATTTACGCCTTTTGTTTATGAATAGGTATCAATTTGAGTTTAGTGTCTTTAACCTCACATATTTTACTTCCGGCTATTCAAAATTAACTTTTACTTTTTCAAAGACTTTCGTTCTTCACAAATTCATATATATACCGAGGTAACTCTGAGGTACAAAAACTTCGTAGAAACAATTGTGAAAATTTATTTCTTTTATGTATTGCGAATAGTTGGACGTTTTCGTCTTAAAATTAATACAGCCAACAATGAGTGATTTCAGGGATGTATGTCTTCTTTCATGAACTTTTAGGGCTATTTCATTTGTAAGTTGCAAAAATAATAATATAAGAGGTTATCTAACATGTACTTGTTATTTTATTTTACAATTTTACCTTATAGTATTAAATTGTTATCTCTGCAGCTCCTCTTGCTAAATAAAAATTTTATTACGTCGGGGCCGCGGTGGATGAGCGGTTAGCCTGCTCGCCTCCCACCAAAGCGAACCGGGTTCATTTCCCGGCCGGGTCACCAGATTTTCACATGTAGGAACCGTGCTGGACGATGCCGCTGATGGGGTTTTCTCGGGGATCTCCCGTTTCCTCCGTTTCTTAATTTCAGCGCTGCTTCATACTCACCTTAATCACACTAGTCGGCTCTCAAGATCTTGCTGTTAAGAGCCGCCTAAATCTCTTCACTCTTCACTTACTCTAATTACGTCACCCGTCGGTTAAAATTTAAGAAAGAAACGTGTCTGATATTGTGATTTTTCCAATGCTCTCTGCAGAATACACTCATTATCTCTTTGAGAACGAATTCCCCGTATAATTATTTTATATTGTTAAAATTATCATTCAAAATTGTTTGTCATTTAAACGTAAAGAATTTCCTACAGTGGCAGCAGTATCCATGGTCAGTGTACCAGGAGTTGTGCTTACAGAATTTTTTTCACCGAGATGACATGCCGAAACAAATTTTTAAATTACATTAAGCATTTGCCGATTTCTTGTTTCCTTGTGGGTACAGTTAATTCACTCACAATCTTATGTACCGTTGAAGCAGACAAACATGTGTATATGGTATTCCCTGTAATTTCGTTACACTGTAAATACCAAATGAATGAGTTGATGCACTTAGGAAAGAGGACGCGTTGTGGGTATTTCTGTTTTAAATTCTTAAAATAATGTTTACTACGGCAAGGAACGTAATAATAAATAATTTAATTTATTAGCAAAATATTTTTTAAATTCGGTAAAGAATGTAATAAAAAAAAATTAATGTATAAGTGAAATACGAGGAAATTTCTTTTTCTGCTAACACACACGAATATGATTATTGGTTTGCAGTTTTGGGACATACGGTCGGAGATTAAATTTAATATTAATGTATAGTTGATGAAACCTGAGGTTAACTATTATTTCAAAACTATTAAATTTTATCGAAATTTTAAAATGACTAATTTATGAACATTATTGACATTTTCAGTCATTACAGCAAGACGATTATTTCCTACAAATGTATAATGTATTGCAAGATAGAGCACTAAAATTAAACAATCTTATCAGTCAGGAATGTAATTATAAAAGCATAAAACGTTACAAAATATAAAATTAAACTTCTTGGATTGCGGCTCTTAAAGAAATAATATTATAAGTTTATGATGTGTCGTAAGAATGGCATTGGAATTTATTATTTAAGGACTCTCTTAGAAGACCATCTTGAGACAAAAATATATGTAGTAAATTTTCCTCCAAAAATACATGTGGTAAATTTTCCTCCAAAAATAGCGTTGTTTGGAGTGCAGAGTAGGAATGTAAAATTATTAGTTTTACCTCAACAAATTCTTGTCGTATTTTTAGAAGAGAAATTAAATCCCCATTAAAAATTAAGAAACATATATGTAAAAAAAAAAAATGTCATGAATTTTTCAAATTACATGCCATCCTGATAACGGAAACTGAGCCCTAGGGCCAGGAGCCGGGCCTATGTTTGGGATTGATTGTAGAGAGCGCGCGGCATTTAGGCCACGGAGGAAGGTTGGCAGCCGCCAGGCTCGTAACTGCTGTGTTGATGAGGCCTGGGGTTGGGTGACAATCCTGCGGCTATTTCGCACCCTCACCTCACGCCCGACACACCGCCTGCCACCCCCTTCCGCTCACTTCCCCTGCCAGAACCTCTGCGCCACGCAGAACCCCTACTGAGCCAGTGGCGCTCTGCAGGTGACAGCTTTTGTATTTCTTGTTCTTTGTGCGTGCCGTCATCAATGGCACCGAAACAAATCCTCATTTCAGGCAAGTGTTCCTCACGTTTTGCCGTCGAATAGGTGATATACATACACACGCTACCCGTTCCGTTTGTGCCGTGAAATCTTAAAAGGAATTTAATATTAATAAACTCAGTCTACGGAACAAAAGCTGTTTAAGTAAAATATTGCACTCGGAATAATAGTAAAATTTAAAGTATTTATTTATCTTCTTAACTAACACTGAAGAACTACATATTCAACTCAATGAACAATAAAGGATGATTTATCCAGGTAGGACTTTAAATCTAAACATTGGACAGAAATAGCTTTCCAAGCTAAGCCAGCAGAGGAATAGCTGAATTGTTATTTAAATACACAAAAGACACAACACTAGATTAATATCTTTGCACTTGTGACTGATCAAGTAAAACCCGTAGTTACTTTATTTTGAAACATCTGCACCGTTTCTCTCGTTTCTGCTTAAAAAATGAAAACTAGCGAACTTATAATCGAAACATTACTTAACACGTAAAATTCATTATTTTGAATGCTTATATAAATTATTTAAATTCCCGGGACACTTAGCAAAATTATGAGTAATTTTCCACTATTCCAAAATGTTAATTTGTTGCCATTCAGCGAGGAAACACCATATTTTAGATTCATTTAGTAAACTGTACATTTGAAATACCTTTGATTTGCTATTCCTTCGTTTAAATGCCCCAAAACAAACATTTGGAGTGGTGCAAGTTTACCCAAGCTGGGACTACGTATCTGCGTTCCTGTAAATTACTTTGCATTGACAATCCTGCTTTACATCATAAACACTTAACGTGTTGTAAACGAATTATGCACGCAGAGTTATTTTTTCTTAATATATTCACTATTATAGTTAAACACTAGCTAAATGAAGAAAGGCAGTGATATACGTATGTGTGTTCATAAACAATTTATCTTTTATATCGTGATATACAGTCTACTGTATTTTCCAGTAAGTTTCTTAAGTGATCCTAAAGTTAAGCTTTCGTAAGCCAGTGAGACACTACAATGGTACAATGGGTTAATTTAAGAAAACGTCTTGCGGATGCTCAGGAATATCTATGAAAGCATAATGAGAAATTGCATTACCAATACAAATTCGCTGCTCACAAGTAAAAAGTAAGTTTATTAGAAACACATTTAGTAGCAAATAATACAAACGTATTATGCTGGTAACTTAGTGAATAGGGTATATTACACTGCCGGGAAAATAAAACTAAACACCAACAAAATAACTGTCAAAATGAGGTTCCTCTTTTCCGTTAGTAGTACTTAAGATAGTGTGAAAATAATTGTTACGAAGTCTACATTGTTTCACCGAAATAAGTTATGTAGAGTGTATACGTTTTCGTACCGGTAAAGATACGAGGAACTTGAACACGCAGCAAGGGCACAGTTGTCTAATCGGCAACTCGTACACACAATCTCGTACCTCGTACATACAGATTTGCAGTAAGCCGAGTCGTCGAGTGCTGGCAGCGTAAATATTAAGAGTTGGAGACAGTCGAAAGAGGTGATACAGTAAGATAGCTCGAGGCCAATTTGACGGTTCGAACAAAAGCCTTTGATGTGGGCCGTGCTGTGAGCATGTAACATTGGGATGTGGAAACGCGGAAGCCTTACGTTGAATATGCAAGGGTTCGGGTCGATACCTCGAACTACAGGAAGTGATGACAGGCATATTCCAAGAAGTGCAGCAGCCCGAACCTACCATAACATAACCATGGATTTCTGGAAAACTGGGAGATCCGCAGTACGATGTGCAGTGTCCCGGAGGCCTATTCACTGGTGACTGAACGAAGGTGGACTGCAGAGACACAATCATCTGCGCTGACTGCCATCGAATCCACATCATTGCAGTGCATCCGAACGTCGAGAGCGGATGCAGGAGTGGCTTCACTTCGTCAGTACAGACCAATCACGATTCACTGTGGGCGTTGAAGATGGTCATAACCACAATCTGGCGCAGCAGAGGTGAGCGTCAGCACCCGGCTCCTACACTTCTAGCAATGATTTGGGTTGTCATTAGCCATGACTCAAGAACAAGTCATGTGTTTGTGGAAAACGCGTTCTCAGGCCACCGGTATGATGCCGGGATCGTACGACCCTATTTTCTATCACTTCTACTGCACGGCACTGATGACATTCTGCAGCACTATGATGCGCGTCTACAAGCAGTGTTGATCAGGCTACACGCTCTAAGAGGTACAGATAGACAATGAACATTGCCCTGCGAAATAACCGGACTTATCACTGACTGAGCGCATACCTATAAGACCAGCTGGTATACCCTCTCCTCCTGCATCCGCGGCCTGTCCAAAAGCTGGACAAACTCCGTCGCAAATGGAGGTGGAATGGTCGAATATACCACAGGATAATATTCGGGCTCTGTATGATTGCATGCTACGTCCACTGGCCGTTCCCAAAGCTTGTGAAGGAGGGAAAACTTCATATTATAATTTCTTGTCTTTAACGCCATTTCGCTGTTGCTACGTCTCCATTTGTTAACGGAATTGCACCAGTTCTGTTCGTCGCTTAATAATTATTATTGTTCTCTACTGCAATTGATTTCGTGAAGTTTTGATGTCTCCTTTGAGGTGTTTCGATTTCTCTATCCAGAAACAATTTTTTTTAACTGTTGTAAAACACATATCATGTCAGCTGAATAACAGTTTTTTTATGCCATTAAGCGTAAAAAGCAAGTACGGGACAAAACTACAGGATGAAAAGTACTCAATTGTTGTAATTATCTCACGCCCTGCCATTCCAGTTGGACAGCGGCCATTATGAAATTCATTGACATCGACATTAAGCTTGAAATATGTATAATTTTACAACTCAACTGTAGTTTTATATCCCTGTATTTAAAAATCGAAATAACTGAAAAGAAGCAGATGCTATACTTCTGATAATAATAATAGCAAATGGAAATAATCACTAAAGTATTCTACCGAAATGTTGTGATAATAGTTTCAGGAAAGCGGAAATAATAAGAGTCGTGCTGCTTGAAATTTTAGCTTTGCGAAAAAGTATTCAAATATTCGTGGCTAATAATAAATAAGAATGTTAAAACTATTAAAAGTCGTCGCCTTTTTATTAGGTTAGATTGCGCGTATTCCAATATTAAAACATAATATCCACCCATTTCTCGAGAATTGTGCACTCTAGCACAAAACAACGCGGCCTTTTTGTTTCGATCATTATAATACGCTGTCAATAACTATAATATTTTTTCTATTTTATTAAGATACTCGAATATTGCAATTGGAAACGTTGATTTGCTAAGCAAGTTCCCTGACTGCGGTGGTTCAATTAGAGTCCACATTTTCCTTTTAATTATATCTGTAGTTGTTATCTTCGTTTTGGGGAATGCTATCAATATACTTAGATTTTGAAGTATATTTGTGCTATTCGGAATATACTTGTATATCGCCTCCACACCTTAGTAAGAAAGCAGTTTAGACTTTATTCAATTTTATAAATATGATGGGTCGGAATTCAACCGAAAAATTTCGCGAGGTGATTTCTTATGTAAAGTTAAATGGAAAATAAACAGGACTCTTTATATTTAAATTGAATATAAAGGAGGCCTTCACATATCAAAATTTTAAACTTTATTTCTGCAGAATATTAGAAACTTAGTGAGATCAAGTAACAATTCTCTGAACATTGTTTCATGGTAGAGTGATCTTCTTCCTTAGTGGAGATTATCATTAATACTTTCCCTCGTAATGAAAATAATAGGTGTAGACACCATATTTTTGCAGTAACATTTTATTCCATCAGGAATTATTAACGTTCGACGATTTTTATTATCGAGAACTATGATATAATAAAAAAAATTGTAATATTGTTGCAACTGGCCGGGACACGCCGTTTCTCGTGTAAAAGCACACGCAACTTTCGCCGGCAGTGGCGTATGACGCGTACACTCTAAATCATAACCAGTGGAAATTTCACTGTTTCAATTATTTAACAGTACCTGACTATTCCTACAGTAACATCAGTTAATTTAACTGATGAATCAGTGAAAAAATGCCAGTTTTACTTCACTTATTGATTCAGAGACATTTCCCACAGATTAATCAGCCATTTTTTTCACTGTTTTTCAGTGGTTTGTTTTTTGAATGATGGATTAGTTAAACAGAGTGTAAAAATGGCCGTTAAACAACGCGTATTAAGTGAAATAACAACTCATAAACTAATAAAACCAATACAAAATACTTTCTAAAATGTGTTTCGTCATTCAAAACAATATTTTACGAGGTAATATGAACATCCAGTATTTCATTCCGTTTTTATGTCTTTCATTTTCTTTCCATGTTATCATTATAGCACTCTGTTTGAAGCTCTAAACTGCATTTAATGTGCCAAAGAGAGTGCACTTATATGTACTATTCGTTTTAACAATCCTTATGGTAACAATAAAACCAAAAACAAACAGTTAGGACATACAGTTTAAAACTGCACGCTTTCGAAAAAGTAGTATAAGATTTTTATTTTCCGCTTTTTTGTCAGCTTGACATGGGAGCGCAGATGGTACGGTAACGGCTATAAAGAGAGGTGAAAAGGCTGTGTGTGTGTACGATGACACACACCTCAGGATTTTTTTTTTACTTTTTGAATTATGGTAAATTACGCAATATAAATATTTAACTATCGTAAATATGTTTCTTTCATATATTTATTTGGCTAAATTCAATAGAAACCATATTTAATTCGCCACTGTAGTTGGCCGTCAATTATTCAATCAGTGAAACTGTTTCACGTCACTAATTCAATCAGTACATTTTTTTTTACTAAAACAATGAGTGGTTTTCCACAGATTATAAGTAGAGCCATTTTCACTTATTCGAGAATTTGAATTTCACTGCGAATCCGTGGTTTTCCACTGATTCGAATTTAGAGTGTGGGAAAACCAACACTTCGTGCAGGGAATCACATTCTGATTGTCGCCATAAACAAACAAGCAGCTTCAGTGTTGTAATACAATAAGCATTAAAAATGTCCACTGCCGTCTTATTGGTGGACACAGAAACAGTCGTTTCTCATGCCTAAGTAATGATGGTGATATGCTATATCAGAAGCAACGCAATCTAGTGGTACTTTTATCATTGGTAATACTGCTCTAATTGTACTGCTTTAAGTGTTGTTTTAGATGAACGAAAAATTCTTTCTCGTTGATTCTGTTGAAACATAAAATTGTTCCACATGCTCCGGCTCTGAGCATTCAAAAACACAATGTTTGGTGTTTGTTGTGGTTTTAGTCGTTCTTTTTATCTGTCTATCTCCATGACGATTCGATGATGTAGATGGGTGACCACGTTTTGGGGGTTCATGAACACATCCAAGTAGTGTTCAAGTGCCATTTTTAGCCCAATTTCGGAAGGAACGAAAGGCTTATGGCTGCGTGTGCATGTGTGTATGTGTGTGTTTCTGTGTTTATGTCTGTGCGTGTGTATGTCCATTCCTAAAATCTTTTAAAGGCCTGAACCGAATTTCACCAAACTAGGTACACATATAGTACTTTGTAAGGACATACCAATTTTTATATCGTTCGACCACACCGGGCGCTGTTTTCAAAATGGTGGCAATTTTAATATCAAGTGTGATATGTCATATTTCGGAAACCATTAAACCGATCTAAATAAAATGTTGTGTGTTTCCAGTGCATCATGTGTGCATTGAATTTAGATACGTATATTGATGTTGGTCCAACATCATGGAAGACAGCACCACATGAAAAAATTAATCCTTGTCATATCTCGAAAAATACACAACCATTTCTCGCCAAATTTGGAAAATAAGTAAAACAATGATAAGTCATGTAAAGGCATACGTTTTAAAATGAAAATGCACTTATTTTCAAAATGGCAGCCATACAAATATTTTTAATTTATTTGGCATAGCTATAATATGGGTTGACCAAGTTCAACCAAATTTTGTATTCTGAATGTATCTATTAGAGGCATCAGTTTTGCCAACACAAAAACCTTTTCTCCGCGATTTTGTAAGATTGTACCACACGAATAAATACATTTTTCGCATATCTCAGGAAACAATTAACCGAATCCAAATAAATTTGGCAAAACATGAATACTGCGTCAGGTGACGTAAACGTATATGTTTTAGGTCTGTCATACATTTATTTTCAAAATCGCTTCTATATAGTTAAATAAACTTAGTATTCGATATATTCTAAACCATGCAATTAATTCCAACTTAATTTTGTACGTTCGAAGTAAATATTACAACCATCAAATGTGTCCGCACGAAGTCTCTTTTGCCAGCCATTTTGTAAGAAAGTATCACATGTTAAATTACAATTTTCATGTAATATCTTTATAGAAAACAAACAGATCGGCGCCAAATTTGGAAAACAAGTAGAACTGCTGCAGAACATGCAAATTGTTAAGTTTTGATTGTGTCGTACACCTATTTTCATCCTGGCGGGCATATAAACATTTCAACTCAGTAAGTTGTATCTATGGAATTATGAAATAAATGTCAACATAACTCAGCATCCTGGCAGTATCTATTATAACCGTAACATTTGTCTATACGGAGCATCACTTCTCCGCTATTTGGTAATATAGCCCCACCTGAAAAAATACAAATTTTATTACATATATCGAGAAGCAATCAACTGATTCCCACCAAATTTAACGAATTAGTTTTATTGTGATAGGCCATATTAATTTATGTCTTTTAAGTGTTCCAGATACTTTTTTTTTGTTTTTAGAATGGCGGCTATAGAAACACATTACCTTAGTGTGCAATATTTAAGAAACTATGTAACCGATTTCAAAAAAACTTAATACACTGTATCTATGGCAATAATCGAACGTGGTAACACATAAAATTTTTGTCATCCATTTATGAAGATTGTCACATAAAAATGGAGTTATTAGGCCATATTTCGAGGAACAATCAGTAGATTCCCATTTCATGTTTTACGCAAGTAGTGCTAGAGTATGATGTGTAATCTTACATGTTTTAGGTGCTCAAGAATCTTTTTCTGATACTTTAATATAAATAAGTAAATTTAGTTTGTCATATATATGAAACTATTTCACATAATTCATCCTAATTTCGTTCGCTAATAGTATTCATTACAAACATCAGTTATGCCAACAGAGATCCCCTTTTGCTAGCTTTTTCCTAACATATTGCCATGTGAGAAAATTGAACATTTTTCACTATGTCCAGATCCATACAACTAATTTCCAACAAATTTTGCACACCAGTATAATATAAGGCCATGCAAACATATATTATTTAAGTGGGTCGGAAACGGATTTTCAAAATGGCGAAAATACAAATATTTTAGATGTGTTAAACCCAATTCAACCAAACTTTGTATGCTGACAGTATCGATTAGAAGCGTCATATTCAAAATCTCCTTTTTATACTATTTTATATGATAGCACCAAATAACAAAATAATATTTTTATTCCATGTCTTGTGAACCAATCAACCGATATCTACATAATTCTTTACGTCAGTGGCCCAAAAGTTGGCCATGTAAACTTACATGTTTTAAGTTGCTCAGACACTTATTTTCAAAATTATGGCCCTGTAAATATTTCCGGTTAATTAACACAACCGTTCAAAACTTTAGACAGATTACAATTGAAGTTGATTCACCTAATCCTACCTCCGCAATGCAGTTGGTTGTACATTAGCTTAAGGTACGAGGGTTTCTGGGTTCGAGCCCCGAGTAATGCACGTACATATTTTGTAATTGTTTCACTACTGTTGAACATGTTTTTGGTTCTATCTCTAATGACATTGCTGTGAATGAGTCGTTAAGGCCTACTTACAATCAAAATTTTTGGTAACTTCATTAAAAATTATTTGCAGCCAGAGGAAAGTAGGCCAGAGGAATTTATACCAGAAACGTCATATTTTTTTTGGAGCTTGAGAACAATTAACAAGTGTTTATACTGCGTAGTTTTTGCTCATACCTTGTAAAAATATTGCTGTGTTTATGCGAATAATTATTTGGAAACTAAACGCAAATATTACAGGTATTTGAAACACTACAAGAGATTGAAGCAAATCTTTCGAAGTGTTAAAAAGGGAACGTAAGAAACTAATGTTAAACTTGAACATTCTATTTAAATATGGAGCTAAATTTATATTATTATGTTTTATAAAATTATTTGTTGTAAAAAAACAATTTTAACGTTGGAGAGACAGAAGAATAACTTTGGCAACTAGATTCCAAGAATTGTTCATTTACAAACAAAATATTTTTACTTTGAACAGACTGAGAAAGGAAGAGCTTAGAAACAATTTTACTGCTTAGAGATTGGTGGTTTTTGGGGGCCACAACCAGAGACCTTTGTACTATTTTTCAAGAAACTAGTTTTGTCTTTTTAGTACGAAGTAAAGAGCTCTGATACAAGACGTAGCTAATTTACGATCAATTTATTAATTGTTGCTTGATATCAAAGTAAGAAAATCTTCTTAATATTTATGTGACATAAAATTCGAGATTTAATATTTTCAGGTTACTTCAGTTTGTAGCACTTTTATCGACAATAATAAATATGATCATTTGTTGAAACTTATATCGATGTTTGTTGTTTTGGGTTAATGTACGGCACTATTATGAAATAGATTGTGCTTTGTAGTGACTAGCACTATTTTGTTTACACTTATTAAAATGTTGGCAAATAGCGACTATGATTTCTAACTATTAGCAGTAAAGTACATTTTTGTGGGATTATCTGCTGGGCCTATAATTGCACGGAACCCGATGCAGACCTGGATTTGATAAAGTTTCCATTAGGTGGATATTCGAAGAAGTTCTTGGTAGTGGAGTGATATTGTGTGACAAGCTGCATTCTTTTTCGTTTTTAAAACATGGTTTGTACCCAGGTTGCAGATATGTTCATTTTAAAATAAAGGAACATAGGGAGGGGGTGTGTGAATCTGCATATTGTTATAGCAAACGATAAAAGTAGATTGCATTTTTCTCTGCAAAAAAATGGAGCGAAAACTTTTCAAATTGCATGAAAAAATTCAAAAATGATAGTTATTTAATTTGAATTATTATTAATATCACATTAAGTTTATTTCAAAAGCAGATTTTCTAAAACTTATGTTCAATTGAGTTGCATATGGAGGTATCCTAAAAACATATATCAGAAGTAGGAAAATGGGGAAGCATGGGCACAGGGTTCAGAGTGGGAAGCAGGTAGTAATAGACGCCATATTGGCTGACCTTGACAATGGCCTTTGTTGGCTATCCTGTTTTTGAGTCGGTTACATTATTTCAAGAATGTTCCAGTTCATGCTCTGACATTCTGCCTTGGTAGTTTATACTCTGCGATTCCATACCCCCATATCGTTTCTAGAAGTTTCGAGTTCATGTTTTTCCCCATGTCAACATCAGCCATCTCGTTTCAAGAACATTCCAGTTCATGCTCTGAAGTTCTATTTTGATACTTTAAGCTATGCCATTCCATGCTGCTATCTTTTTTCTAGAATTTTCCATGTATTACCTCATGCTCTGTCATTCCAGTACGACATCTACCATCTTGTTTCTAGATGTGACATGGCAGGTTGGAGGCAGATTTTTGCTGTAAAAGAATACATTATTATTTACATGTGATGCATCCTTGTCAAACCAACTATATTTTTATTTTGAAATCCCATCCACCAAATGTAAATTATATTGCTTTTACATTTCGAAAATTTTTGTACTAGATTAAGTGTCGGGAAATTTCATGGGGTGTATTTTCTCACTGTAAAATTTGATTCCCCCCTCCCACCTCGAATAACAATAAAATATTTACTCATGATTAAGCACAGCGATTAAATAATGTCTCAGAAACAGAGGAGTTGAATTCTATAAAATTTAACTATTAAAAAAATATTTTAAAATATATATAGTTTGAAGCATAACACATTTTCCTTGAATGATGGCCTCGATATAAATGTCCTGGAAGTCGTCGTCTTTCTCGTGCTCACACTTTACCATCTGCGTGGCTGCTGTTTAACAACCATGCACATGGCTCCTCGGACTTGGGACAGATGGCAGTATACTACACCAGCAAACACCACTGGAATTTCAGTTTTATATCATTAAAAAAAAAGTATATATATATATACATGCCATTAAATATCCAGTGATGTTTCAAGAATAGTGTACAGGTGGCTTACAAGGCCGGAATGTAAGCTTCCCATTTAAGAAAATCAAAGTGGACAAATAAAGGCACAGAAAAAAAACAGCAACAGAATAAGGGCATAGAAAAAATAGAGAAAGACAGATGTTCGAGACAGTTCATAAATGATGAAGAAAAGGTAGTATGCTAATACCACCAGTTCCTGAAGTGCATATAATTCTGACATCAATAACACTTCACATTCACAATTTATGATATAAGTGTTGAACTCCCCCACCCCCCTCCGCTTCCCACGAAATAAATGTAAACTACAGGTTGGTGGCCCAACATAGACGACAAATCCTTGGCACAAGTACACATGAGAAAAATTACAGCAGCAGAATAGTGGCCACATAAGATAAAACTAAAACGGAACTCCAGGATATATCAGCAACAAACTTGACAATATAAATATTTGCTCTTGCATGGGCTACAGAATGCCACCAATCATCAGCAATACACCTCACAAGATAAGACCTTGCATGGGCTACAGTGTGCTGCTGGAAAAATCTGGAACAACTAAAATCAACAGCAAATTATTTTTCACAATTCCATACAGTCATTATATATACATTAATTGCGGGAGAGGGGAATGGAAGCGCTTCAGCTCCAATATGTCCAGGGAGTGCCATTTGCATTACATCCCATCCCTGTTGCTCTCCAATGGGAGGCAGACATGTGTATAATGATATATGTCCTTCCAAATTGTAATGTGTTTATCACAATGTAAGAAAAATAAAATTCTTGTCATCCTTTATATCTATATGGTAGAGCATGTACATGCTCATCCAGTATTATACTTTTATCATCAGCCCAATAAAGTGCGAGATTATTCAAACATTCGGTATGGATTCGATGTTCTTGTCAGCGAATGGCATTCATCAGTGCCCACATCACCGACTGCTGGTGCAAGATATCAACATAATCCTGGAATTTTTTTCTTTCTGCAATACACATCACTGGACTCTCATAGCCTTCTACACAGTCGTTCTACCATCACAGCTATTGCATACATTTTCGCGTTGAGGTGTGCACTCATCTTTAAACTTACCTACTTAATTTTTGTTTCTGGACGAGTACATGATGTGATCATTGGGATAGGAAGATGATCAAACTCCTCGAAGAGGGCAGCATCAGCAAACCGGTCTTCTTAGAAGTTATTTGTTTGGATCTCAGAAATGAATGTGTCTGTGTCCATATAGGCCAATGTGATTTCAGAGCTGTAATATCTCTTAATAACATGGTAGTGGAAACGATACATAAGTGTTTTGGGAAATATTGAGCACCCTGAAATCTGCATATGCCGGTTTATTTAAGATAATATATTCATGTTCCAGTTCCATAAGTGCTAAATTATTTCATATATGGTTTCGTTCTTCAGTACTGGATTGCCAACAATGTTTTCGCTTGTTTCTCATTGCACACAAGTTCCATGTGTACTTATTTATGTTTGTTCTCCATAAGCTTTCCAGAAGTAATAATGTTGGCGAGCTTGAAGATGTACTTATCAAAGTCATTGACACCTGCCTGATTCTTCAGAGTATTCAATTCGATGTTGGGTTTCATCCAGACATTCTGCTCAAATAATATGGTATATCTTGTCGACTCTAAGCCTATGTTCAATAACCTGTTTGAGATTCTTGTAATGAATAATGTAATTCTTTATGCTTCTAATGTTATCATTAATTTATTTTGTTTGGAGCCTGGAGGACACTGGTTCTTGGGGAGGAATGCGAAATATCTGTGATCGACATGCAGATTCACTGTATATTCCACATCAATGATGTACCCTACATGTCCCTCATCAGGTACTGCCATTATATCTATGTCCATGCCGACCCACTTGGAGTTTAGGACTGGCAATGGTATCGACATAACCCAGACATCCAAGTCGTTTGCATCAATATACTCTAGGTTTGTGCTGGGCTTTGTGGCATGTTATATATCTGACAAATATAGTATATTTTCAGTAGTGTAATTTGATGCACAGTGCAACTCCTCTCCTGATACCTGGCTCAATAAAAATATACATCTTATGGTTTTTGAGATGTTCAAGATAGACACTTGTCATTTTTATCTTCGCATTGAAACAAAATCAAATGAACTAATTCTAACATAGTGAATGCAGTCGATGTCGTTCATTACAAGGCAGAGGCTGTGGAAGTTATTGTACAAATGTGACAACAAAACTACATCATTTTTGAGATAGAAATCACTGTACTCACCATGCGATGTACAGCCAAATGTCTTCCATACTCTCTGAGTATGTGAATAATATTCATTGGATATGTTCGAGTCAGTGAGGCAGCTGTGAAATGAAATCTTGTGAGGTATCTAGAGCTCTTCGAATTTCTCCCACTAATCAACATGATCGTAGGGGAACACTCCTTTCCTGGTGATGAGTGAAAATTGATGCAGGGAGAAAAACTGAGAAGTGTTAAGGAACTGACTAGTAGGCAGGTTTACAGCAAGTTTAGCAAGGTTGGTAGACATAAATATCTAAGTATCTTTGAACTGAATGGAAAAGCAGTCCCCCAGAAACTTGGAGAAGGTGATGCTATTTTCTTCACTGTGAGGGATGATAAAGTTGTCCCTAGAATCATACACTAGCTGCCCTAATGATGAAGTGCTTGTCATATGCTAGGTTGTGAAACAAAACTGGCAACTACTTTGGGCGACAATGCATCATGCTACTCTTATTGCAGGATGCCCCAAGATACTGTCCAGTGAAGTTATTATGGTCTTTGACTTTCTTCTTGTCGGCAGTAAATTCATAATTTCAGTACCAGCACTTACAGGCTCTTCCAAAGTCCGCTGGTTGATTAATTGTCAGTGATGCCATGGAAACCTTCGTGGCATATATATATATATATATATAGGAATTTCTATGCAATGTCTACAATCATCTCCATGGACTTCTTGTCTTAATGTTCTCCTCTATATAGGATTGGTTAAGTAGAGAGGTCAGATGTCTAATAACTCTATGCTTGATGATGCTGGAACTGATATTTATATGATTTTTTCGGGTATTTCTGACATGTCTTGACAGGAATAATCATGGCCTCAAAATCACAATAGACCACTATAAGCATCTAGTCAGCATGGTGGTGATTTTTAAATTTTAGAATGGGGGCGAATCCATGCTTCCCTGCCATCAGTATGTCATCACACTGGGACATGTGCTTTGCAGATCTTTGTATGCTGCTCCAAACATCACTGCCCTGTTAGACCACTCACTCTATCAAGGTAATGTAAAAATGCAAAGCATCACTTGCAGACATAGATCTTCTCTCTACGAGTAATCACCTTAGAACATACAAATATATAAATTCCTGAGGAGGAGTAGGTCGAAATGTGGGTTCAACTCTTCATTAACCACTCGCACAGGAATCACTTTCTCGTTGTTGTCAGGCATACACATTGACAGAACCCCCTAGATTTTTGTTTCCGAAAATATTTATCCGATAAAGAGGCTTAGGGTATGCGAGTCTACTGAAATCAAATTTGCCTTCCAAGTCAGTGTACCTCTTGTTTACATGTTCAGGATTACAGCCTCACTTCTGTCATGCCAGGACTGCCCACTTAAAGCATGCATTGTACTCCCCATTCTTAGGATTAATGATAGTTTTTCCAGCCTCCTCAGGTGATGCTGGAAGCACACAAGGGATCAAGCTTATTGATGAGGAGCTGCAGTCTCCTAATTGCAGACAGCATCCATCCAGAGCCTCTGTCCTGGTATGTATCCTCCTCCTGAGGCAACAACATATTCCTCAATGTCATGCCGGTTGAAGAGCTAAATATTTCTGATCTTTAATGATCTTCTGTCTTCTTCATCATCGTGAGGCTCAGGCTTTTCATATATACACTCTAAAAATATTTTTAATTTGATCGCATTATTTGCTTCAGCTTCTTCCATCATGTGTTCAATGATGTTGTGTATGCTAGCCAAATACATACAGATATCTTGCACTTCTGTGATAGTGTTCTCTGTTATGTGAGTTTTGAAATTAATTTTGAAGGCAGTATCAGCCTCCACAAAGCCATAGGCATCACCCTCGCCAGCTCCAATGACCAGCTGCGACCATGTGGGAACTAATGCTAAAACTATTGTTGTAGCTGGTCGGCATGGGGTGCATGCTGCAGTGACATGCTATCACTTCGCTGTTAGTGGTGCAGGGCTATTGCATTTAGAGCTGTGTGCCAGCATATTGCCAGATCTGGTCAACTGCCTCTCAAAATTAACACATTCTAAAGATTCCCTTTCTGGGTTCATCCAGCAGCTACGATCGAGTTTTCTTGCATAATGGGTGTGGCTGAAATTCTTGTTGAAAAATTTACATTTTGATGTTGCCACTTGCTTGATAACTCCTTTGCAGGTTTTCAAATGGCCCTCAAATTTAACTTTGTAGGCAATTGACACCCCACAATTGTCAGAAACATGCTACTTTTCCTTGAAGGGTTTGAGAGAGCAATTGCTCTCATAGGGCCAACCATTCTTACGAAATGAAAACAGTAGATCACAAAAACCACACTTCAATACTGGTGGAGACGTAGTACTTGTCACAGACGAAGAAGTGGAAGGAAGGGAATACACGAAAGACTCACCGGCACCGGATAACTGGGCGTTCATGGTGTGCTGTAGGAACAGTCACCTGCACAGGCACAAAACACAATTGATAATACTGATGTGCAGATATGATAGGATGAGATAATGAGGACAAGGTACGCAGCAGGTAGTAATAATATTAATATTGAAACATGAAAGTAATACCAGAAGGAGAAAAAATATATGTGGTGTACTGGGCTATCAACAAAAGGCTGTGCTGCTAACTTCCTTCATGCAACTCCTCGATTTGACTTGGAAGAGAGATAATTGAGAATAGTGAACCGTGAATGATGTCTGCTGGACAAACATATTTCACATTGTTTAGGTTTTCCCTTAATTAATAAATTACAAGAAAGCTCTCAAAAATTCTGTAGAAACAAATACTCATTCAAAGAAATATAAGTCTAGCAGTATATGACCGGCACCCCAAAGTTGACTGCAGCCAGTCGATGGGCAATGCATGACTTGATGGAGGGATTTGCATACTGGTACAGCCGATCACTTGGAACATCAAAATACTCTAATAACTCCATTTCACGAAATTGCAATCAAACAGACTACAACGTTTGTCATATTTGGCTGAAATGGCGTATGTAAGAATGAAAAATAAAACAATCTCTAAGCATGCATGCTTGCATGAATGTGGTCTATCATATTAAACAACGCATCTGCTATTCAAAGCAACACCATCTTAATAATCATATAGTCGAAATACAAGTTAATTTCTTCTTACAAAAATATTAATACACTTTTTTCGATTCGAACCTGGTGTAGTGCACGAGAATAACTGTGATATTACATGGCTAGTGGACACTCCATGTGATTAAATGCATGGTTGAAATTGCAAAAATGCTGGTATAATGATAGGTTTTTTTTAGTAGTACAAATTAAAGTAATAGCAGTTGTATATTTTACATGTATGATGTTGTATCAAATTTAATTTTAGGACATTTGATATGTTTTTAACATTAACTGTCACATAAAATACAATATAAGTTATTCTTGATCATCATATGCTAGCAGTCGGATGTTTTTTTCCACTTAAAATATTTTAAAACTCTTCCGACACTTTTTATATTAATTCATACAGCATTTATTAGAAAGTATTTCAAATGTTGTGCCTTATATCGGTATAATTTTAATTAATACAGTGCTTCGCAGAGTGGGGTTCAAAACTCAACATTCTTGCAACAAGTGTCCGAAAGGAATGTATGCGCAAGTTTTCGTATATTGTAAATAAACAATAACTCGCATATTTTTTCTTCTTTAAAAATATGTTTTTTTTCCATCCGTACATAACTTGAATTATTGGGTAACACACAGTAATTTTTAAATAGAGCTGTCAAAGCCGTTGGATAAACCACATCGCTTGACTAGTTCCACCAAGGTTCATACATTACATTTTATTCCACACACATCTCCAAAGGCTTGCAATGGATCTCACTTAAATCGTATATATTTTCACGTTTGCAGCAAAATTATTTCTAAAGCTCAAAAAAAACAAAAACAAGTTGAAAAAAAAAATTATTGCTCGTAAGTTAAAGTTCGAAAAATGATAGCCTACACATCCATATGAATGCTAGCAGGAACTTTTAATCATGTCCAGAAAAACTTTACAACTACTGTAATAGTAGTCACTAATACGAAGTAGACAATAACTCAATAAAAATTATTTCTCGTTCTGAGATAGTAACTCCACAGTTATTTTTAATACACAACTACATATTTCCTGATAGCATGAAGATATGAAAAAATTTCATGAACATATTAACTTAGATAACTTAGTGTCAAAAGCGTTTTTTTTAATTAAGTGGGCCTTGTTAGTGTATTGAGCGATTGTAATTAACTCGAAGTAGACAAAACATTTAATATAATAATGTTACATACTTATGCCAAATTGCCACACCAGTCGCGAAGATATTTGGGAGAATGGGGAACGATATCCTATGCATATATATAAAAGCTAGCGGTAACTTTCAATTGGATACAAGCTAGGTACTGTGATCACTCAATACGATCGTTCTTTATTCGTTCACTGTCAGTAATACTACTCAAACATGATACATATTGCTGGCAATAGGCTAAAAAAAGATAGCTTTTCAGAACAGTGCACTTAAGCTTTGCTAATCAACAGTAATAATTAAGACTATTAGACACGTTGTTTATTTACGAAAAAAATATCCTTGCATAAAAACATTGTTTTAAAATTGCTCACAAATACTGTAGCTCTGTAATAAATTGAAAAATAGATGTATTAGTAGTATTTTTGTACTGATGCTGATTATAATTTGCTGGATTTTACAAAGCATAGGTACGCATGTCTTAAAGTAATTCACCGCTCCCGGTAAAGAATAAGTTAATATATGCACACAAACAGTTTCAATATGCTATCGTCGAAGTACTCATCGTTTACATTAATAAATTAGGATGTGCGTACGAATAATATCATATGAAATGCATTCTTACTCAGCACTGGAATAATAGATTATTCAAAAATTGCGCGAAAGTATCGTGCAGATGTAATAAATGTTTGAAACTTTCACTTTTTCAAGTACTATTAAGGTGGCTGCCTTGGTAGGCCACCAAACGGTGTGCAGAGCTCAAGCAGAAAATGTTTTATTTAAAAAAAACCTCCAACAAGACTGCGTGAGGTCTGCTTACGAATGGCATTTAAGAAAAATTACGTGTCTGTATACATTTTTCAGTTCCTCCATTTCTCTCTAATGCATAATTGTGTAATAGTGAAAAATGGCTAAAACGGGTGTTTTCACAGTCATTTTTAGGTATGAACATACCGGTAAAAAATATTTAAAAAAGGAATAGGGACGTGAATTGAAACTTAATTTTTATAAATATGTCATAAAATTGCAGGGTCACCATTAAAAGTCTCATAGAGACGTGTTATCGAAGGCATGACTGTACGCCACTTCAGTGCTTTGCGTGTAGAGGCGATGCGAGAGTTGATGAGCATGTCTTGGTAACCCTTAGCGCTCCCATGACTTTAGGCCTCAGACTTGCAATATTCGTTCAACCTTAAACATTAACACTTTTTTGACATACCTGGACGAGTTTTAACTCGAAACAGAAATGGATGGAAGGATAATCCACTAAAACACAGATTCGACTAGGCGGTGAAATGTTGACAATAAGTTACCTTGATGATAAAAGGTCTAATGAAGATATTAAAGTGGGCCTAGGCACCCAGCGTCATCCTTTTTATACGTTAGACGAGAACTAACATGCCTAGTTCCGTGTCTGAAGGATGAGGTATCGTGGGTGTGGACATGCGCGGTATTATATTAATAATGGTCCGTGCTCTCTGACAAAATATGATTACTTTAAATAGTATAGAGCTGTCATTGGCTAGCTATTTCCATCCTCAACTTTGCTGCCTGCAATTGTTTTAACCCGGGTGCGGGAAAACACGCAGGTCACTGGCTCTGCATGACCTTAATAAGTCACCGCACTGTCACAGACAGTTCAGTGTTTATCTGTAAAAATATCTACCCGACTGCTGGGCCCATAACCTGTAGGTTTTATAAAGACATACTCCGGATCACTTGAATAAACTATTTATTAGTTTTAAGAAAGAACAATATAATTTCAACAAGGCACATAGCGCCATGACACTCCAACGGTAGCTTGATAGCTAATCATTTGTTTACAGTGTTGCCATCTTAACAATATAACAAACTTATAATATTGCATTGTATATTATATTACAACAGTTTTTAACTCGAGTGCTGCAGCTTCGATTAAGCAATCAACTAGTTCTGGGATCTGTTTAAAAACATCACCTCAATACTGCACTGCTCAGAGCCTTTCAAATAGCTGGAAATAACATAAAAATATTATGTGTGACTTGTTTAAAACATAGTATTTCCTTTGCAGTGGCTTACACAGAATTTTCCTTTAGGTAAGGTCAAGATGACCGAAGCTTCACAGACGATGACACAAAGCTATAACCTGTTCATGGTAAAGTGAGTACTTTTTGAGGCAGTGTCATCAGACATAATAACCAATAAATACATTTCATTGTGGCCTCTGACTTTTAGTTTTGAGTATTGTGAAATATATACACTGAGTTTATTACACGCATGGTAGTGTTTATACAATGATATAAAATGAATAAGGAGCACCACTAAAGGGGCAACATAGAAACATAACATGCGTATGGGGCACTGGTAGAGGGCAGTACATGCAATGATTAACAGTGCTGTGCTGTGGACAAAGTGGAAACTGCGTACTAGGTATAATACCGCTAAGCCCACTATAACTGTAGTTGTCTAGCTGAAAGAGTGGTATTTTATTACAAGCATCCGCCTGTGTGCAGTAAGCATTGTAGACTGGCCACAGCAGCTTAGACGACGAAACTTCGTGTAATTAACGGACTTTAAACGAGGTCGTATTGTGGGCCTGAGGGAAGTTAATTGGTCCTTCCGAAGAATTGCCCAATGTGTAGGACGTGAAGCGTATGCTGTGTATCATTGGTGTTACCGGTGGTCCAACGATGTTGCACATGATCGTCAACCTGGTTCCGGACGGCAGAGGCATGCGGATTTCAGCCTGGACCATCGCATCAGATAAGCAGCCATTGCTGATCGCACGGTGACCACCACACAGATTAGGGCCATTGTTGCACCCAAGGTGTCAACTATGACTATCACCAATAGTTTGCTGGACGCGGGGCTACAAACAAGAATGCCGTTCGTCAGGCTTCCTCTCACACCTCATCACCAAGCAGCCCGCCTCGGATGGTGTCACAAACGACGCAAATGGAGCTATGAATTGCGCCAAATTGTGTTTAGTGATGAGAGCAGATTTTCCCACGGACGAGTGATGGTCGTTTGCGAGTGCGGCATCGCACTCGCAAAACCAATTCTTCCCTTATTGCCTCCCACTATGCGATAAGAGCCATTTTTTTCAGATGAGGATAGGCTTTATTCGAAAGAAATAGCTCTAACCCCAGCGGACAAGAGAAACAAGAAATAAAACAGAAACGCGGACTCTTGATTTTATCAAGCGTATGCAATACTAGCTAACATGCAGAGCACGCAACAGTTCGCTCTCCTTCACAAAGTACTCAAAACTTTGTAGGTGTTAAGATAATATGGACAGGTTATACATACGCATAGTATAAAAAAAAAAAAAATACATCTAAATTCCGGGGTGAGTCCTGTTTAAGGACTGCAGCCATGCTTGTGAGTTATATACTTAATATAACCCAATTAATGTAAATAAAATAAAAATATAACGATCGCATGATTAACAAATAAATATTTATATAACCCAAATATCAATCATTTCAAAGCAAAGCACTGAAGACCTTTTACTAATTCACTATTGTTATTTTTGGTTATTCTCTATTTTTTAACTTAACCTTAATTCATTTTATTATACTTTACTGGGGTACCCCACGTGCAAATTATATAAGAAAAAGAAATAACACGCTATTAAAACATTTTGTTACAAAATTATAAAACAGCCATGCCAAATGTGTAGATTTTGCGTGAGATTTAATTCACATGCGCCTCATTTCACTGGCTGGTATGCATTCTTCCAGGTTTAAAATTCATGTAGTCATCCTAAATAATTTAGGTTTGAAGTTTTTTTTTGCACGAATCCACGATAGCCAAAGACGAGCTGTCCATGCGTGTTTCACTGGCATAAAGGACAGTACACTGCTACTCTGCTACATTACGGTTTCGTTACGGCAGGTGCATGTAGCAGTAGGAAGCCGCAAATGTATCCCCCGAAATCTGCGACCACCCGGTTAAAAAATTTCAAGATTAGCAATGACGTTAGAGTAAACAAACAGGTCGTCGCAAATAACAACCAAAGCCACACTTTACTTACTCGAAGCGGGTTCAGAAAATAAAACTACACAATAAATGGCGGTGAAAGTTGCAAATCAAGTTTTACTTCAAATGATGGCGTAAAAAGCAAGAAGGTAGCAAAAATTTTATCTTGCAAATTCCAGTCATGATCGTAGATTAAGATGCATTTTTGTAATAAAACTCATTAATATAAAACAGAGAAATTTACACCTTTGTGTACTAAATCACACTACNTAAGATGCATTTTTGTAATAAAACTCATTAATATAAAACAGAGAAATTTACACCTTTGTGTACTAAATCACACTACATTTAACAAGTTGAAAAGAGGGTGTTTTTCTTTCGTTACTAATGCAATCGTAATGACAATTGTAAACTTTTGTTTTATCCCGAAGGAAGATTCTATATTGGCGAAGAAAAATTTTTAAATTCCTAACACAATAACTACCAACTACCAACATCNATCCCGAAGGAAGATTCTATATTGGCGAAGAAAAATTTTTAAATTCCTAACACAATAACTACCAACTACCAACATCACCAATGTGTTATTATTAAAATTTGTCATACAATACAGTTCCTGTATAAATGTCAGTTATTTAGTTTTATGTGTAAGAAGTTACAAAGTGATTTGGTAAAATACTTTTACAACTTCGCAATATTTTAATGTACAAAGATTACTAAAATTTTTATTATATATACATATTTTCAGAAATAAACGGAGTAGTCGTGTATGAGAGCAGTTTTTTTTTACGTAAACGAGGTCTGGACAGTCAACTGGTAAACTTTACAAGAACAATACTAAATAACACGAACAGTTATCCCAGTTAAAGAGAGGTATATACATAAAATAACCTAATGTGTGTCTTAAAATGGCACACACTCCTCCCACCAAAGAAGAATCCGGTTGGCAATTTGGCTGTTGGTGACCGCAACAAGATTACGCTATCCGAAACAACTACAACTTACAAACATATCACTAGACCAAATGCTAGAGAAAATTCAACTAGTAGTTTCCATAGATGCAGGGGTTCAAGGTACTATAACGTTACCATGTGGCAAACTAGGTGCCGTAAATGTTTGTGCGAAGTTTTGTTTAGCACAAAAACCACATTTAACGTAAAGAAAAACACTAAAAACAATACCTATGATGACAAGAATACAAGAAAATTAAATTGCGCCAATCCCAAAGTGACATGGTTTAGTTTGTTGAGAAGGATGGAGGATATGCAGGACAACAAGTTCTTTGATAATTAAATTGTCAGGTGAAAGATTCGCAAAGACGAAAAATGTATTGAACTTATAATTGAGTTAAGATTAGGGATGTGAAGGACCGGTAGTGAATGATTAAAATCTATAGCAGAATTTACTTAACCAAAATTTCTTACAGAAGTACCAATAATATCACAATGAGAAGTATTCCTGATAAATACACTGCAGTTAGGGTTATGGAAAAATGCACTGCACTTAGGGTTATGGAAAAGGGAGTTAAGGACTTCAGTAGTCGTCCTGCACAAAAGGGTAACTTTGATAGAGGTGTTTGTAGCAAATAACCGTACCGAATAAGTTTTCTGAAAAAAAGGGGGATGGTGAGACTAACAAACGTTTTATCACAAAAATCAAAATAGTTTTTGCCAAAAAGTAGGTTGAGTTCACCGCAACTAAGAAAGGAAAAGTGGTAGGACATAGCACGATTCCATGGGATTTATATCCATTCAAAGAATTCGAGTTAACAGGTGTAAAAGTATTTTGTCGAAACTGTTAACTTAATTATTATTTATAGACTGGCTCTCATTCCGGAAGAACACAACAGGCTAACAGGTGCTAAAACAAATCAAACGGGAATTCCTTTAAACCGTAAAGTTAAAACCTCAACAAACCACTTACTACTATAAATCCCTTCAATTAAAAAAAAAAAAAAAAAAAAAAAAATATATATATATATATATATATATATATATCCTAATTAACAAGAACATTCAAAATCCCAAAATACAATCAAATCTTAAGAATGTATCTTAAATTAATACAAATCATACAAATCCTATAAAATCACTTAAAATAAGTGAAATATAACAAACTTCTTATTAGAACCATGTAATTTTATAAATGTGCACCTTAAAATGGCAGGTTGGATCTGCAGCTCCAAACACAGCAAAAAAAAAATTACGCAACCCTATTTTAGGGGTGGAACATGAAACTTTTTTAATTGGGAAATGTGCGTCCTTGTCAATTACTTTCCAGACAGGGGGTCAGCAAGTCCTGCTCTCACAAAAAGTGAGAAAAAGCTGTATTTGGTACGGACCACTCCAGCGGTATGACAATATGGCCATATTCTTGTCAACTGCCCTACTAGAAGGGTGTGCTCTGCACAAATCAAATCCCCTACTCTAAACAGGTTATCAACCCTGTTTTTCTTATATAAAATACGGTTCTTTAAATGAGAGCCTTTAGGATTATTGTTCGCAGCTCCCTAAACTTTCTGAATTCTGACAAGAGGAGTCAGGGGTAATACAATAATGATAATAATAAAAAAAAACAGTCTCCGAAAAACAAACAAAAGGTAAAGGGAAGCCTCTGCCTCGTGCTTAATTAATCATATAAAAAGAGGATCAGCACGAATACCTACTACAACCTGGACACACACACTTGAGAATAAACCCCAATATATAAAAATTAAGTAAGAATATAAAAAAAAAATGGGTGGTAGTAAATACGTCTAGCGAGAGATTTAGGGAAAGCTTCGCAGTCCTAGCACTGCAGACGGACAACAGAGTGTAACGTAAATCTCAACTCCTCCCTACTTATCACCCAACTAGAGCCACCTTAAGGTGTTAGAGAGAGAGAATGTGGGGAGAGAGAGAGAAACCACCGTTGTTCGTAAATCATTGAAAAGAAAAAAAAGGGAAAACACGAATTATAAACAATGAGTATTTATTATAAGAAAAAAATGACAATTCTCAAAAGGAAACAACCATCATCCATACATAAGCCTAGAAAAGTTATGTATAACAAAAAAAAAAAAACAAATTATTAACCAAATGGTCAAGTAATATTTTTTTGTAACTTGTCTTATGGATTACTTGCAAAATTTTCAAGATTCTCAGTTAACAATGGAAATATGTACATTAGTATTTTTAACTCTGTAGCTGGCATTAACACATATCCATAATATGTATTCTACAAAACAAGAGAAACAAGAATAAATAATTAAATAGAGACTCGCAGGTCACTTTAAAGAGATGATAGATTCTTTAATAAAAAAAAATAATCGAAAAATCAAAATACTTTAATTATTAACAAGGGATCCTTGTGTCAGAGGTTAGGTCTGTTCCTTCGCTAGATAAAACGTCCCATGAAAACATCATCATAAAGATATCTCTTCGAATGCCAACAATGATTAGCTTCTCTCAAGTACTGCACAATTAATTTAAAGTGTTGGTCTGGAATGTTGAAAAGAAAAGAGAATAAAATAACATAAATAAGATAGTCGAGACATTAACAAAACACAAACGCAATCCATGTGTGGTATGCTGCAACAAAATCTGTCCATTTCTAGTACCAACATTAAAACAAAAGCAAAAAAAAAATATAACTACCATTTTATCAACATTTATTAGCAAAACGTGGCAGTAATAACGTCTTTAACCTTCACAACTATTCGTGACAGAAATCACCGGTACCCAAACAACAACTTACAACTTAAAATATTATCATTACCTAAAATGTAGCAGCCATTAGTCGATAGGTTACTCTCTCGGTTACTCTTCCCCAACTTCTCATACAGCTATTTCATTGACTACTTTTTAAAGCGATATAGGGGCTATTTTCCCTGAGATTAGGAAAAAATGGCCCGATCATTCAAAAGAAACAAAATAATAATACTTATCCCACAATGTAGAGTTTGGATGGTCTCCTCCTAACCGCTTCGCCATCCATACTCTCTGTCTCCCAAATAAAAAAAACAACTCATGACACCTCATCGCGTGACCATCCCCATGCTACAAGTCTCCAGCCAATCAGACGCACAACGCGCTCTTAGCAACAGCTTGTAGGAACCCGCTCATCTCCACCTCGCCCCCTCCCCCCTCCTCAAGCGTGTTCCGCAGGCCGCCTGTCATCATTCCGCTACCTTCAGCATCTGAACTCCTTCCTTACCGCTATTAGTACCCACAAAAGCATCGAAACCACAGCAAACTTCCCCACCAGTTAGACTCCGGAAATAACGAAGCAAACAATCGAAACTTCAAGAAAAGAAATTTAGAGGAAGAAAAAAGGCAGCGGCAGAAATAAATGTGCGTCTGTAATCAGTAAGCAGAAAATAACAAAAAAAAAGCTGTGGTTTAACGTATGCTCAAACCGGCTACAAAGATCTCAAACGCATGGTTTCTCGAATCTTCCCAATACACACCAAAAATAAATAAAGTATCCCAAATAAACTAAATAAGCTTTCACACCACTGTTGAAAAGTTAATATTTTTTTATGAAAACCATAAAAAAATAATAAGATTTATGACTTGCAAAAAATAAACCTCTAAATAATTATTAAATCTGAACAATAAACGAAGTTCTTAATTATACTAAAAACATTTGTTACGAAATTTTAGTTACGCCACATTTTCGGGCACGAAGTGATTTGTGGGCCCCCACAAATCACTCTATATCCAATCTACCATATTGAAAACGGCTACAAGTGTAAATTTTGTAGCATATATCTGACAACCAGCATACAAGTTTGTCTAATTACACAGTTCTATCATTACATTTCAGAATGTGAGGGCCGCCAAATCCTTACGGTCCTCCTAAACCGATAGGCGAATAAACCAACTGTTCACTCCTATGCATAAATCTCTCCATTACATGAAGCTTTCTGTTTAAATTTACATTATTTTATCACTGGACAAACTCATTGACTAATGTGACATTTCATTTTAACTCCTTGTTTTACAAAACAAAGACTTACATTTTATCAAAATCTAACAAAAGTCAACCTCAAAACCGACAGGTTTACAAGTAACTACCACCTAATGTCTGACAGGTGCCCTCATTTCTTACTACTTTATGTTTTCGTCTGTATTGTAACAATGTCTCTCTTAGTATGAAGATCATATTCAGGGACTGTCTACATATGGCTTATTTGCCAACACAATTCTATAAGCGACAAAACAGTGTTAGATGGACCAATTTGGCAACTCGCACGCAGGCCGTCTGGATGAATCTGTATCATCTGTGATATCCCGCTTTTCTCATACAATAAAAGACATAGTGGCAGACAAACAGGTTTTGGGGTCTCCAAAACTGCACACACCATGGCCAGCCGCCGCATGACGAGCCGCTCGCCTTGGTCCCTCGTTAACTGTAACAACAATGGCCAAATATCTGGTACTATAAAAGACAATACCAAGGGTACCCCTTTTAACTTTTTGATTAACACAAAATAAAGTACATATACATCAATCATAAAATCTGAACAGGTTAACAACAAACACCATTTAACTTCTTGTTATCTTAGGCAGGTGCAAACTGTTTTCAAGGAAAAAACATGACGCATGTATTTTTTTACCCAAAATACATAGCAAGACCCACCCATATTTTGAAAACTTATTCTATCTGATACTACTACTATTCATCAAATGCAAAAGAAAAAAACCCACCAACAGTTCAGGCAACACGAAAGTTGTTTCTCTTCTTGACTGGACAATCCGCAAGCCGGCATATAGAAGGTTCCAACCGATTAAGTTCATTTTTTTCACACAATCACAAACACCATGACGCATCAATTAGTCCATCTTCTTCCGAAGAGCATTGGCTTCAACAGCCCGGCTCTCCAGGTTCAGCTATGAAAGGAAGACTGGAATGAGCCAAACCAACTATGGCTTGGACTATTTGGTCACAGTTGTACCACTGTCCCAACGGAACCATCTTCGTACATCGAAGGAAACTGGACCCGGGTGTCAAGCAAGGGTGTCATCTAGCTGTCCACTCATAGCAGTGTGGGAGTTCCGAGAAACAAGATTGCTCCAGCACTCAGGAGACATTCGGAACATGCTTCCACAATGGATCCAGTACTGCAATATCCAAATACAGCAAAACAATGTGCAGCTGCATGCGACCTCTTCAGATGCAGGGTAGAGCGACAAACACTCGAGACGCCATTACAGCTAAATAAAGGGTAGTCTTCTCTTTGTAGCATACATTGTCCTCACTTGGCTTTTTCTTTAACTTAACCTGAGAACAAGGACTGATCACTCGTATAGTCTATGGTGCATCACAAAGCCACAGTCTTGCAGAGACACAAATACAAGAAAAAGTATTTCTAACTGGCCAAACATTTGCATTTTTTTTTCCACGGAGCTCGTTGAACGGAGAGAAAAATTTTGCGTGTACTTTCCCAAGCATCCTATCATTTCACCGTTAATCCCCAAAAAATAAAATTTAATGGTACTATCAAAAACATCAACATCATCTAAACTAATACTATACCTCAAGTTCTTATACCTATCATATGAGTCAGTGGCACACCAAATTCTCCCCTTGACTACGTAATCATAGACTTGCAGCTTTATTTACATCATACATTATGAAAGTTGGAACAAAAGATATTACCACAAAAAAAATTCTGTTTCAAAACATATTCATCTAGCATCTATAAAGTACGTGCTTGAGCGTCTAATTTTATAACTCGATTTATCATCTGCATGTACAAAAATACATGTTATAGTTCATTTCATATAAGAAGGCCACATTATGACAGTCAGTGAGTGGCAACTTAATATATCGAAAACAAATCACGCGCCATTTACAAAATCCTGTATCAGCTGATGAACCAACGAACAAAAGTTAATATTACGTTGGCTATTCTGAGAACAGTGCCGAAGCACATCACACAAGCAGAAAATGCGCGTATAAGAAAGAGTTCGTAGATTAATTAATACATTTTATTTTACGTGGTCATAAAACAGCAGTTTTTAGTTTTAGAAATGAAACTTCGTGATAAAATAGTAACGTATAGGTGTTCAAAATGAGATGCACAATAAAACGATACGTATCCGAATGTAACGAAAAAATCCAAAGTTTCCAGACTCTCAAACCATGTGCTGCTATCTTGTGAGTTAAAAGTGCACCATCTGTTGCAAGATGCCCTTCCACGCCATCTGTCATCTATATCCCGAACTACACCCAGAAACATATTATAGATTTGTTGTTTAAAATAACGTATTCACGCGCATATACAAATAATTTTGTTTTCCCGCGAGCTCTGTATAATTTTTAAAGTAACACGTATTTCGTGTACCGCATTTACGAACGACCCTACACACGTCCACCAAGCTCCATTTACAAATGCAGCGCCACCCAAGCAGCTCACCAATTGCCACACGCAGCAGCACCTCCTGGACGCGCTGCCTCGCCACATCAAAGCCTATTCTTGACACGCCAGTTGATGGCGAATGGATACATAAACGAAAAGGCGCGGCGATTGTCAACTGTCAAGAAAGTGGCCTTCTTATATGGTACACAGTATACCTGCTATTTCAAATTATGTCAAAATTTAACATTTATGGTTTCAAAATAATCATCAATTAAGGGCAACTTTTAGCAGCAATTTTCCAAATGTCAAGCACCATCTTATTAGCGGCTTTTTCAATGAGCATTAAACAAAACCTATGCAACACTCACTATAGTGATGTCCCTATGTGCACCTGTACGAAAGGTAAACACTAGCATATATATTTTTTCTAGGTTATTTTCCTACCCTTTAATAACATCGGTGTTTTCTTTTTGTACATAACACAAATTCAACATCTATCTTGGCTGCTATTTAAACCGTTTAGTGAATGTCTGGTTATGTGTCTTCAAGACGAAACACTGTTTTTCTGAATTCATAAAGAAAACATAAAAATTAATATTTACTTCCTAGAAAAAATTTTACATTACATCAACAATAATAAAGACAAGTAAAAGAAAGCACAAAACCGAAAAGAAAAAAAATACTGCAGGTATTACTCCACCAAGTTATGGAATCTACCAACTAATATCATTAAAACATATTTAAGCACCATCGCCTATGGAATACCAAAGGGTTACTTTATGACCCTCGACTTTCCTTATAGTGGCTCTGATCCTGCCAAATATACGAGTGTGTTCTATTGTGGGCTCCATGGGTAAGCCACTCGGTTCCTCTGGGGTGGTGCTTCTTTTCTTCTGTCTCTTAAGGATGTCAAAATCTTCATAGCAAACACAACACAAACATCATAGTCTACCCAATGATCAATATCTCTAACCCAAGAATATTTTCATAACTTGCAGCCTCAAACCTGGGCGTAATATCTAATCTGATCAAATAAGAGTTCCTAAATATTATGATCAAAATAACAATTAAAACCAGGCACAACGAGATACTCTGTAGGTTTCGAAACCAAAAATTTTCAAAACCTGTAAGTGAATTTTAAAAGTATGAGGTGGTCTACTAACACTAGTGATATTTAAATGAGGCGTAGAAGAGGGCGAGTTTTCTTCAAGGCAATCGTTAAAAGAAGGAAAAACAGTCTTTGTCGACGTTGAATGGGCAGGGAATTGCAAAATTTTAATTTTGGCCAGGCTACAGGGATCACTCTGATAATTTAAAATTCAGTTTTTGTATTGTAGTGACAAGGATGCATCTCGTAGATTAAAACTTCTTCATTAAAAGATAGCATACACTCACACGGCACCATAACATCAATAGCGCCAGGATGTTCACTACCGCCTAAAATTTTGATCCCATTCTTACTGATAGAACACTTCAATTATAATTTGCCTTTAGCATTCGTAAAAAGTACCGTTCAGGTCGAACCTGAATAATGATCAGTTGGGATCCATATTGACAGCTAAACGAATACACATCTCCTAAACGTTCAGCCGTTGCACAATGTAAAACAGCTTTTGGTCATAAGGTTCCAGTTACAGCATCACCAGAATATCTAGGAACAAAACAGAGGTGGTTCTGGAATGTTTGACAACTTTGCAACACTCTACCTATGATCGTAGTAACTTCCTCCCCATTTACTGGTAGAAAATTGGTCTCATGATCCAACACACAAACAGAGTTATTCCACTTGAAAGGCACAGAGACAAAATCATACAACTTCCAATAAACATCTTTCTTGACTATGAGTATTTTAATTTTAACAAAAATTCTGTCCTCAAAAATTTGACGTGAGCTTATTTATAAATGGTAATAAACTTGCGCTCGGCTAATCGGAATAGCGAAACGATACACGTCTTTATCAACTACTTGAGCCAAATATTGTAGATTCTGTTTTAATTCTTCCGGTGAGACCAAAACTGCAGGCAACTTATGGGACATACATTGGTCTAAGACTTCCACTCCAAACACCGTATGGAGCTGTTTTTCCATAAGGTCTGTAAGCAAAAGTTGGGTTTGAAGGACATTTGGAAGTTTATTTATCATACCCAGCATTACTGTCATCCAGGGCCTCTCTGAAACAATTGAGATTTTCTGTAAGATTATTACATTTGGTTTTTACTTCACCAAAATGATCTGAGACTGCATTATGGACTACTGCAATTTGATTGGAAATATACAACAATGCTAAATGGTTCGTCAACACCTGTCAATGTGACCTGTTAGCTGATGTTCATTTCTAAACAAACAGTCTACCTGATTTACTGTAGCTATGTCACAACACCAGTTCGCGATCTACCCTAAGAAGGTTAACCCTTGTTTATGTCTAAAGTGTTCCTGAACTTCTACCCGGTCTTCTCCGGCTGCTTTATTTATGGCATTTAACAATGTTTCCGTTAACGACAAAAAGACTTTCTTTTTTTAAAGTATGTTACAAAAGATTTTATATCCCTGCTTCGCAAAAGGATAATCTCTGGCAATATCACCTTCCTTACTAGCAAGCTTTGTTGTAATGACGAAATAAAATTTAAAGGGACAGATGAAGTGTATACAGTTACCTTTGTCATCGGCTGGAAATGTGCACCTGCCACCACTCCAACAGTAATGGTATCTGCAGCTACATAGTGTATCCCATTCTGCGTCTAGGAATCGTACGACATTAAATGGTTCTAACAAGCAGGCTATGGTCAGGTTATAATTGAGGTCATGAATGGCCTTCCTAAAAAGCGATAAATCAAATTTCAAGGAGCAATTTTCCTAACATCAGAAAAACAAAACCTGGGTTGCAAAATTAGGTCCTAAACTAAACACTTGAATTATTTACTCTTTAACATTTAATCAATAACCTAATCTTTTTCAAGAAATAAAGAAAGATTAATACATGGCAACATAACATCAATATTAAATGACTAAATACGCATATGGCCTCCTACATAAACTACACTCCAACATCCAGTTGAAATAATGCAAGTAACCTAGATATCTTTCAGGGCCTATAAAACGGTTTTATCCACTCTACATTTCCAACATCTGCTTTTGGCTGCCCTCGTATTTTTTTCTAAGGAAATACAAATTAGATGACAACATTTTACCACGACAGCGGGACCATTCCAGCATTGCATTAATTTTGGAGTTAGGCCCTTCTTCCTGGTGAGGGTGTATATCTACACCTCTTGGCCTGGCTGGTACTCAACAACCTTGCGCTGGAGGTCGTAAATCTCTTTTGAGTTCTCCTGCTGATTTCGTATTTTCGCGACAGCTTGCCTCTGTAGTACCTTCCATTTATTTCGTAACTGCTTGCTCTATACCTCGTCCACCTTCTGGTTGAGACAAATTTCTGAGGGCAGGATGGGTTCACGCCAATACACAACCAAAAATGGTCTAAATCCCAAACTTTCCTGTTTACTAATATTACAGACAAAAATGACTAGAGGCAGACTCTGATCCCAATCTCTTGGATAACTGGTAACATACTGGGACATCATAATTGTCAGGGTAGCATAAAATCATTATACTACCCCATTGCATTGGGGCCGATAACTAGAGGTTATTAGCGCCTGTATATCCATTTGACTCAACAGTTCGCGAACAAGTGCTGAACTAAAAACTGGTCCTGTCACTCAAAATTGTACCTGGTGTAGAATGCCTACATATTCTATTTTCTAACAAGAACTGTGCTACCTCCTGGGCAGTTCCTGAAGGCATGGATCGGGTCTCCGCATATCTAGTGCAATAGTCAATACATGTAATGACATACTTTTTATCTCGTGTAGGCTTGGGAAAAGGGCCCAAGAGATTAATGCCAATTCTTTCAAAAGGTTCGCTTTAAGGGATGGGCTGATTCGCCCCCTTTTGGGTCAGACAGACAACACATGTTCTAGTATAAGCTTCGAAAGCTTTGTGAAACCCATGCCAGTAATATATTTTCCTAATTTTGACTATGGTCTTCGCAAAACCTAAATGTCCTCCCACTAAATGATAATAATGACACTCACTCAAAATTTCGGCTTTCAATTTAACGGAGATCACAAGAAGTTTTGCCTACCTTCTGGTCTGGTGTTTATTTTATACAATATACCATCTTTTAAACAAAAGTTTTTGGCCATCCAAAGCAATTTTGATTCATTTTCAGAGGGTTTTTCCACTTCCTGGATTAAAGGAACCAAACTACGATCACCTTGTTGTACATTTGCTATATACAAACCTGGCAACGAGAACACTAGACAATTCCAAAGCCTTATCACCTCATCTTTTTTCTGAACCTATGTCCACTGGATTTCTACTTAGACGGTCAAAATGTGCGTGACATTTCCCACTTGTGTATTTGACATCGAAAGTGTACTCTAACATTTTCAGAGACCACTGCGTTTTTCTGACAGCACTATGGGCGTTCATTTTAAGTTTGTCAAGATGACCAAAGCTATGGTGATCAGTGATTAATGTAAAAGGTTTCAGGTAAATGTATGGCCGAAATTGGTCTAGGCATAAACAAATGCAAGGCATTCTAAGTGTGTGATAGGGTATCTGGATTCCACAGGTTTGAGGTTTCTGCTAGTGTAAGCTACAGTATGTCACTTCACATCTCGTTTCTGCATAGGGATAGGCGCAATACCTTGTGCGCTTGCATCTGTATAAATTTCAATGAACTAATGGGATAGATGTGGTTAACTTTTGTTTCAACGCCCGAAATGCTCTTTTCATTGCCTCACCCCCAGTCGAATTTGTGATCTTTTTTTAAAAACAAAATAGACCACAACTTTGCTATTTGTGAAAAATTCACAACAAACTTGCGACAAAAATAAGCTAGACCTAAAAAACTCTTTACTCCTCTGGTGTCCATAGGTCTTGGAAATTCACTGACTGATTTTACCTTTTTTGGTTGAGGTTTTATTACATCGCTATTTACAACATGTCCTAATACGTCTGTTTCTTTGTACCCAAAATAACACTTAGCTGACTTCAAGGTTAAGTTAGCATTTTCAAAACTTTTTAGTACCTATTCTAATCTGTACAGGTGTTGCTCAAAATTACTTCCTGCAACAGTATGTCATCCAAATAAACCAAGCAAGATCCCCATTTCAGCACTGCTAATGTCTTATCCATGTACCTCTGAAAAATGCAGGGAGCTGTTTTTAATCCACGCAGCAAAGTTTGGAAGCAAAAGGTTCCCTCAGGAGTTATAAATAATGTCTTTTCCTGATCCTTCTAGGCCACCTTCAATTGGTGGTAACCCCAGAATTCATGTCAAGATGACTGAAAACTTAGCGCCTGTCAAGTAACTTAAGAAATCGTCTATTCTAGGTAATGGGTATTTATCGTCTTTCAAAATGGAGTTCACACGGCCGTAGTCCACACACATCCTATATTCGCCATATTTTTTTCTAACAAGCACTACTGGTGAGCGCCAACTAATACTACAAGGCCTCACGATCCCATTCTGAACATAATCTTCTACAATGTCATGAATAACCTCCCTCTCGCCAGGGGATACTCTGTAAGGATTTGAAGTTATCGGAGGGCTGTCACCATTGTCTTGTGTCTCCATCTCTTCCTGAGTCCTGACTATCTGACTGGGTTTCCTACTAAAACAGTGCCGATATGTATACACTAGTTTCCGCAGCTCTGCTCTTTGCTCTGGAAGTAAATTGTGGTTGATATCTAGCTTGTTCTCGTCAAAATCATGTGTTTCACTTCATTTCATAACTGAAATATAATCTATCTAAGCTTGTATTGTTTCATCAAATTGCTGCAAACTACCTAACTTCATACCCTTAGGTAAAGTGACTTCATAATTAGTCACACTGGTTGCCCATAATTTAGTTTGTTTCTCCTAACATAATATACTAAATGATAGCAATACTGAATGCCTAATATATATTGTCAAAAAGATCTAGCAATACTTATGCACGTAAATTAATGGCTTCAAAATCAAACTACTAACTGATGCATGTGAGGTTCGAACCTAACAAGATCCTTAACAAAAACCCACCCTTGCATAAAATTAGGATTGTTATCTTATCCTGGGTCAATAGTCAGAGATGAAATTTCCTCTACTTCGTAACATTTTCTCGGGTTATCCCTAACCTCACTTTCATTTCTCATTTCCTCTTTCATTGGCTGTGAAGTCATGTATATACCTTCGGCATGATCATTTAGACACACAAAGTGATGACCATTCATATTGCAAGTTAGTCGTGTCCAATATTTTTTGCAAAAAGTTACATCCCATAATAACACAATTAAAAGGAGCTGTCGCAACACCCCACTTGATAAGTGTACGAAACATTTCCCAACATAAATCATAAATTTATCATTTACGAAATAGCCTGCTTCTGTCCTGATCCACCTGAAAATTTCGTAGGTTCATCACCTCTACAAAACTTTCTAGGAAATAATATATCATTAACCAGAGAAACAGCTGCTCCACTATCCACAAAAATCGGGGTCGATTTCCCAAACAACTGAGTATTTAAACACATGACTCCTGGGTCAACCGAGAGCGGTAACTTAAGTTTCAGCGACGAACCATTCTTCCTAAAAAGATTCGCCTTTATTAGTTTTCCCGCTTACTAATTGTTTTCTAATTTCTCCAAGCATTTATTGGGCAGTATTTCCTCACATGTCCTGCTTTCCCACAGCCAAAACCGATGCGCTTTCCATTTGGGGTTCTCTGAGGTCTAGTCACAGTATTACTTGACTCGTCACTGGTATTTCTCTCATTCTAAACAGAAGAGGTTATCTGGTCGGTATTCGAAATCCAGTTAGAATTCCCACCAGTGCCTTGATTTTGTTTCAAGGTTTTCATTTGGCCTAACATCTGACACTTTTGTTTACTTAGCACCTCTACTGCTCTCTGTGGTTGAACCACCTCACTACCACCCACTGTTTCTTTCGAACTCGTGACCTGTGCTACCTTTTTAATATGTTCTTGACTAGCCCCAGACCACTCGGGTGATAATGCTTGTATATTCCTTGCATAATAGTTACCTGCTTCTATGTTCCTTAAATATTTTTATTAGTTGCTGGGCTGACTTGTTTTATAAAATCATGACTTTATCAACTATTGGTGGCTTCAAACCTCGTGAAATATACCTGCTTTTGTTCTCCACTGACATCTAACTGTCAAATTTATTGCAAATATAATTATGTTATATATAAACTCTTCAATGGATTCATCGACACCCTGAACTCAAGTATGCAATAGCATTTCAGAATACTGAGACTCTCATATCCTTGTTTATGTTGTCTCAAGGCTGTTGCTAATGCACCATAAGTTGTCATTTCCTCTACTTGCTCACTTAAACTATATACCTCCCTCTCTTTAAGTTTTTTAGGTTTTCTGATATGTCGTCAGATCTTTTGCAAAGAAAAAGTCTGGGTTAACAAGGAAGGGACTGTATCCATTTCCGTATTATTATTAACCATAAGTAATTCCTCGGATCTCTCAACTTAAGTGCCTTGAGACCTATATCCCTCGATTAAATTGTTTTCTTGTCCACCAAGTGAACCTGGTTCATAATCTGAACACTTTTTAGGCCATTCACAATCTACTTCAAGTCTTTTATCAGGAAGAGTATCCTTTTTTTCGTTTTAGTGTGACTTCTTAATTTCCTTTCAGGGAACATTTCACTATATGCATTCCATACTTGCAGATAAAATGAACTGCACCATTCACTATTTATCTTCGCAAGAAAAATAATAATCAAAATTAGCTAAATGTTTGTTGTAGACAGCACTTGTCAAACATTTCTGATTATATCTAGGGTTTCAGCAAATATTGGATTAATCAATAAAAGTCTTAGTAATCCAAATCTTATGCATAAGTATCCTTAGCAGCAAAAAAAAAAACAATAAAAGATAACTACCTAAAAAAATTTCTGTTATCATCTTTTACACCCAAAATTAACAACACTTAAAATTACTTATTTTAATTACCTACTTATTATCAACTAAGAACAGCAGAGCCATATCAAGCCCTCGACAGTATTAAAACCTCTATACCTTCTACAATTGCCTGTAGATGTAGGTTAACCATGACCCACTATCACACCAAACAGTACCCGGCGCCTTTACCAAATGTAACATGGGTAGTAAGATATAATACACTCCTGATAATAATATTTTTTAAAAACCAATCTCCGAAAAACGACCCAATCGAAAAGGAATACACCACCATGTGCTTAAATCATCATAAAAATAAACCAGGGAATTAACGGAACCCGATTATAACCAGGACACACACACTTCAGAATAAACACCAATATATAAAAATTAACATAACAAATTCTATAAAAAGGTGGAGGGGTAGTAAATACGTCTAGCGAGAGATTAAGGGATCGCTTCGCAGTCCTAGTACTGCAGACGGACAACAGGGTGTGCTGTACGTTTCAACACCTCCCTACTTATTGCATAACTAGAGAAACCTTATGGGGATAGAGAGCGAGAGAGTGAAATCACCTTTGTTCATAAATCAAAGAAAAGAAAANGGGAGGGGTAGTAAATACGTCTAGCGAGAGATTAAGGGATCGCTTCGCAGTCCTAGTACTGCAGACGGACAACAGGGTGTGCTGTACGTTTCAACACCTCCCTACTTATTACATAACTAGAGAAACCTTATGGGGATAGAGAGCGAGAGAGTGAAATCACCTTTGTTCATAAATCAAAGAAAAGAAAAAAACAAAAAAAAAACAACTTATCGACAATGAATATTTATTATATGAGAAAAGATGTATGACATTTCTGAAAATGAAACAACCATCATTCATACATAAGCCTAAATTATCTCTCTATAACAACTAACAACAAAAAAAAAAAATAATTTAATAACCAAATGGACAATAAATATTTTTTTTTGTAACTTCTCTTAAGTTCAGCGATTCCTTAAAAAGTTTTTAAGGTTTTGAGTTAACGATGGAAGTACATTAGTATTTATTTTATTCTGTAGCTGTTACAACACATCTCCATAATAGGTATTCTACAAAACCAGTGCAACAAGAAACATCATCAACAAAATTTATCTTCGAACGCCAACAGTGATTCGCTTCTCTCAAGTACTACACAACTAATTTAAAAGTGTTGGTCTGGAATGTTAACAAGTTAAAACCTAAATACGAGAGACAAAACATTAACAGATCACAAACGCAATCCAAGTGTGGTATGCTGCAGCAACAAATTAATCCATGTATATTACAAACAATAAAAACCAAGTGGAAATACCTACAATATTATTATCATCAACATTTATCAATTAAACACGACGGTAATAACATCTTTGACCTTCACAACTATTAGTGACAGAAAATCAATCATGCCAAAATAATAACATCTTACAACTTAAAATTATACCACTACCTATAAATGAAGAACTAAGTTCTAACGTCTCTGGCAGTCATTAGTCTACAGGTGACTCTCTCGGTTACGCTTCTCCAACTACTCATACATCTATTTCATGGACTACTCTATATAGCGACGCGAGGCATTTTCTCTGATATCAGGAAAAAATGACCCAATCAATCAAAAGAAAAAAAAAATACTTATCCCATCGTGTATAATATAGGCGGTCTCCTCGCATCCGCTTCGCCATCCATCCTCTCTGCCTCCTAAATCATAACAACAAATCGGGATGCCGCATCGCGTGACTATCTCTACACCACACGACTCCATCCAATCAGGACGCACAACGCGCCCTTAACAACAGCCGGTAGGTACGTGCTCATCTCCACCTCGCGTCACCTTACTCTCAGCTGCGTACCATGATTCCGCTGCCTTCAGCACCTGAACTCCTTCCTTACCCCTGGCAGTGCTCAAAAAATCATGGCAACCACATCAAACTTCCTCACCAGTTAGAATCCGGAAATAACGAAGCAAACAATCGCTCCTTCAAGGAAAGTCATTTGGAGGAAGATAAAATAAGGGCGGCGGCAGAAAGAAAAATGCGTCTTCAAGTAGAAAGCAGAAATTGTAATAAATTATCAAAATCATAAGAAAAAATTAGATTTATACCTCTAAACAAAAACATTATCTTCTAAATAATAATTAAATCTGACAAAAAAAAAATGTTTTCATTATACCAAAGAAAATTATGTATTTTTAGCCATTTCACAATATCCTTTGGATCCCCAGGGAGTAATTGATTGAAATCCCACAAATTTGAAAGTGGGTAGTTAGGTTCATAGGTAAACATGAGTTAAAATGGGGTACATTTATATGACTCATGTTGTGCATACTTGAAAACAATTTGTAGCCACTTTAGAATTTTGTCCTAACTAGTCTTATATTTAGCATTATATGCAATGAGTGCAGCATGTAGGTTACGATTAAACCTATCTGCATGCTAAGGAGGCTGATTGTAAGGTGACAATTAATATGGTATATGCTACAAGAAAAACACATGTTTTTATACATCCTAAAGGTAAACTTAGAGCCATTATTAATAACAAAACTTGACGGTGTACCAAAATTTTAGAAGATGTCTGCTTTCCTGAGTGGAAATTAGTCAAACAAATTTGAATATGCACGAATACGAACTAACATGTTGTGGCAAAATTTGCTTCTGGGCAATGGACCCGCAAAGTCAACAAATAATTTTTGCATATCTTTCTCGGCAACTTCAGAAGCAAGTAGACTGAAATGTGTATTTTGTGCCAGTTTGCTTAGAGCACATAAGGAACATAGCTTTACTCGATCTGCAATTTCACTGTTCATTCCTTTCCAAATAAATGTTGTCCTAATAGCATCAATACTATTATAAATGCCTAAATGACCACCAATCGGTGAGGAATAGTCGTACTCAAAGACTACAGGTCGTTAATAAGCTTGCAAAATTACACATTTTTGTTTCTTTTTAGTTATGCAACATAAAATACAATTTGCCAAACAGTAAGGTTTCTGTTCAACACTAGAAGGAAACTTTTGAATAAATTCAAGCAATTTATTATCTTAAAGGTTATTCTCTTTAATTTTAGTAAATGTCAAATGGAATTCAAACAAAACATTTAAATTAACTTGATCATCAGTGGGCGTACTATCAAACCTTCGTGAAAGAGCATCTACAACCATACTATGGCCAACTTTTATGTTTTGCACTTGAAATTTTAGCGAAGAAATACGCATTACCCAGTGGCCAATCTTGCGCAACTGTCGGGGATACGCCAGAAACCAGGACAAGGCCTGATTGTCAGTTTCCAAAAGAAGTTCAGAATGTTCTAAATACTGTCTAAATTCATCAATGCCATAACCTTCTGCCAAACATTCGAGTTCATAAACAATATGTTTTCTCTCTTGTAGGGTAAGAGTACGTGAATCAAAAGCGATGGGTTGGCGAAGAGTATCGTCTTCCTGAGTTAAGACTGCCCCCACAGCCAAACTGGAGGCGCTGGTTTGTAAAATTAATCTTGTTGAAAAATCAGGTATGCGCAAAACAGGAGGGTTAATAACGTTATTTTTCAGCATCTGGACGGCACTCTGTTGGTTTTCGCACCACTCGAACTTTACTGATATTTTGCGCAACTTATTCAGGGGTGCTGCCATCTCTGCTAAATTTTGAATAAATTTGCCAAAAAATTGTATCATGTCAATAAATCGGGCCACACCCTTGTCATCACCAGGAGATGGAAAATTTCTATTGACTTTAGTTCGTTCAGGAGCAACAGAGATTCCTTTGGAATAAATTTTAGGACCTCAAAACGAAATCTTAGTAACAGCAAATTTGACGTTCATTGGGTTTACTGTCAATCCAGCCTTCTCCAGGCGTGACAATACCAGCTCAACATGTTGTATGTGTTATTCAAAAGTTTCTGAATAAACTAATAGATCATCCAGGTAATTATACACAAACTTAAATTCGATGAAATGAAAAATTCTATCTAAAAAATGGGTTAACACTTATGCTCCTGTAGCCAAACTAAAAGGGACACATGTAAATTGATACAAATTCCACGGCACACAGCACATAGTTATGGTTTTAGATTGCTCTGACAGAGGTATCTGAATATATGCGGAATTAAGTTCGATGGTTGTGAAAAATTTGCTCTACCAAATCAAATAAATCCCGAATACAAGTCGGGAAGAGGCACCGATTCAATTTCGATCTTTTTATTGACCTTTCTATAATAAACAACAATGCGGTTTTTTTTTCATTTAGTTTAGGTACTAAAAAGGTGTGACTGGCATATTTTGAAGTAGACTATTATCACTACCTTATCTAATTAATCTTGTAGGCCCTACTTCTCTTCTTAACATCTCCATTTTGGAAGAAGCCAAACAATAAGGATGAATTTTAACAAATTCTTTGTCCACTAACTTAATTTGGTACTCTAACAGATCAGAAAGTCCCAGTTCAGATGTGAGTACTTTGGGAANGGCCCTACTTCTCTTCTTAACATCTCCATTTTGGAAGAAGCCAAACAATAAGGATGAATTTTAAGAAATTCTTTGTCCACTAACTTAATTTGGTACTCTAACAGATCAGAAAGTCCCAGTTCAGATGTGAGTACTTTGGGAATTTGGTCACAGAATTTCTTAATTGCCAAACTTCGTTCTTCACTTAGAGGTGCCCAAAAGGGTTAGTAGGTTACGTAATGTAATTTCATCACTTTACTCAAGGAAAACACAACATATGTGTTCTCCTTCCACAAAACCAATTTTATTTTTCAGCTAAAATTTAAAAAAAACTTTCTTTAGCCTGAATGTCTAAAATAATGCCTGCATAAGCCATGAAATCAGCACCAAGAATTAAATATGAACTTATGTTCACAGAAACCATTCATTTTCATATCCAAGTAAAATTTGCTATTCTTTTTTAATGATAGCAGAACACGAAATTGGTAAGGCACCACAAGAAGCAGTGAAATACCTGAAATTAGTTTGAGTGACAGCTTTCAAAAGTCTTGACTCTCATAACTTTTCAAAAAGTTGACCTGTAAATATCTTGCTTAGCCAATGGTCGACAACGAACTGGATGCAGGAAAGCTTCATCTCTTGCTGTGAGAAGTATGTCACCATAGCCGTTATTTATAAATCTCGGCAAGTAATAGCAGAAGACTAGAAATGAGGCCAAAGAAAGCTTCGATACATTTACATCTGCTTCTGCATATAATTTGACTCTCCATCATCATGCTGTCAAAATCACTGCTGCTGCGTTCCAAGCCCGGGGTTCTGGTTTCATGGCTGTGTGTAGTAATCAGACTCAATTTGATATTGCCAGTTAGACTTCACATATTAGCGACGAGCACATGTTCTCCCAAGTAACTTTTCCATTCTCTAAAATTGTTGTGTGTCACTCACCTGTACAAAACTCAGTTCATCTTATAATGACGTCACTGCCGGGCCAACGAAGTTCTTTTCTGCGAACCCCAACGCTGCCTAAGCTGCTTTTCGTCTGCTAGCATTAACAGACGATTTGTAGTAGTGGGATGTTGATAGTCAGGACATAGGTAATATACTGGACAAGCAATGAAACTGTATGTTACTGGACTAAGAGACATACAATCTTCTTCCACATTGCAGCTTGCCAGTGTTAGTCCATTGCATGCCATAACTTGTTCTCGTAATCCTGCAGCTTAAAATGAACTCTATGATAACGGATGGTCACTTCTCTATACTTGTCTACATCCAGTAGATTAAAATTCATCTATGTTATGTTGACTGCTGTGTAGTAAGGCCAGAGTTCAACTGAAGTATTTTCTTCCTGACTGAGGCATTATCAAGTACGAAAGTTCGAGCAAGAGAACATTTACAATAGGCTTCATACCAGGGTATGTCACCACCATCAGGTTAAGTACTTGTATGTCAGTCTCTTCAATAATCTGCACATATCATTTCGGTATATATACTATGAATTCGTTGTTTTTTAACACTCTGTAATGCTCATCGCCATGATACCAATCAGCTTCTTGTACCGCACAACATTTTTCACTTTTTTCTACACTAGTGTTTGTGAAAATTGCAACACTCAGAAAGAATGTCCCGAATGAATCCAAACTCGGAGTATGGCTAGGACAATGAACCAGTAATTGGTGATTAAGATTGCAAATAGACGGCATACATGTAGGCTCAGCAGCGCCCTCTCGTGTATGACTGAAAAGGTCAATGTTACGCCAAGCTCAGTCAGTGAGGAGTCGTCAAACGAAGTGAAAGCAAGTGCCAGTATACCTCATCGACATTAAATGGCGCCATATCAGCATGAGAGTGAGTACGAATGGGGCTGAATAATAGGTATCTAGGAAACGGGTTTGTCATACCATTATATTTTGGCTCGTGCAAGTCATTCTGCTACGATAATGATGTGTGTGTGGCACCAGTGAATAAAAGAGGGTCGTACGCAGCAAAGACTGGGTACTGGAGCATGCAATATGACTACATTACCAGATGAATGCCATCTTGTCCACATGGCTGTAACGGAGCATACAGCCTCGTTCACAGTGTTGGCTCGACACTGGAGCACTGAAACTGGTGTGGACCTATCTATATCGACGGTTCAATGCCGTCTGGTGCGGGCTGGACTGGCCCCATGTATTCCATTGCATCGGCTTCCATTTTCCAGAAACTACAAATGCCGTAGACTACAATCGGCTTGCGAATGCCGTCGCTGGCGTGCTGAGTGGCAAAATGTAGTGCTTTCGGACGAGTCCCTCTTCAACCTGTCTTAGAGTGATAGCCACATAAATGTTAGACGCTACCTTGGTGATAGCAATCTGGCAGGCTGCATTGTGGTGCGGCATAAAGGACACCAAGTGCTACGGTTTGGGGCGCCATTGGATACAACATGCGATCTGGACTCCTACATATTGAGGGCAATATGAACAGCAATTGCTACATCAGGGAGGTTTTAGAGCCCGAGGTGCTGCCCCTCCTTCAGACGACTCCATATGCCATATTTCATCATTAAAATGCCTGACCACATGTGGCGTGAAATGTGCAAGCCTTCTTCAATGAACGATCGGTACCACTGCCTCCCTGGCCTGCATGTTAGCCTGTCATGTCGCCCATCGAACATGTCTGGGAAATGTTTGGTCGGCAAGTTGTTGGTCACAGACCTCTAGTAACCACTGTTGATAGTTTGTGGACTCGCATACACATCACGTGGAGGGAGACTCCCCAGGAACATATCCAGGTTTTCTTTGATTTCATACCACGATGTTTATTGGCTCACACAATAATGAATTTTCAAGGATAAGTTAATGTATAGTTCTGTAATTCTAATCAATTGTGTATTGTCATGTACCTTATTTGTAGTATGAAATTTATTTCCATCACATGTATCGTTCTTGGTGTTCATTTTTCACAAACATTAGTGTATTTGTAACTACGATTTGAAAAATATTATTCTCAAAATTCTCGAAAACGCGATATATCTTAGGTTAATGTAACTCTTGGATACGTTCAAACTAATATCATATTTCCTATTTGATTTAGAGAGGGTCTGTCAGTATAAAATGCTACTTTTGATCTTAGTACCAATATTTTGAATTTATCAATTTATAAACAACAGGTGTTCGGAATATTCTGCGTCCTCTGAAATTTTTTTGATTACATCAAATATGTATTTTTAATTAACCAATTATACTCTTCTAGATTAAATTATGATTTTAAAATACTCCTTTTTGTGGATCCTAAAAAATTAATTAACAATGGATATTGAGACTTAGAGATAGGTTATATCTGGATATTAATTTATAAAATGTGGTGATCCCTACGGATCTTTGTGAGGTCCTTTAATACTTCTCATTTATTTCAAATATCTGCCAGTTTCCCTTAGAAATGAAGCGAAAATATTTTAATTTTAATTCCGACGATACTAGTGTTAACTTTTGTAACACATTTTTAAAGGGTCTCGAGGTTAAAACCGAGGAAGAATTGTATAATTCTTAAAAATAAAGGTTTTCGTTAAATAAATTGGTGATTAACTATTATATAAATAGTTTAGTGAAATTTTGTACAGAAACAATCAATATACAGAACTGAAAAATGGATGCCATGACAAATATATAGGAATTGTTTATTCGGTAAAGATCTGGAAGAAAACATACCAATCATATTGAAGAAAAACTCAGTGCTTCCTGTGCTGCCCTTATACCTGTAATATAATCCAAAAAACACTGAAAGCTGTGTATTGCAAACTTAAATTCAATTATAACAATTAAAATATTTTTTTGTGAGGCAATCCACCTGTTCAGAACGGTTTGGTCTGTTGTGTTATAGAGCGACAGTACCAGAGTGGATGTACTTTGTTATAACCAGGCAATACAGGGGCTGCTATAATTGTGAGGAGGTGGATGCGGCCCGCGTCTTTAAATGCGGAAGCGGGCCACACCTGCCTCGTGTGAAAGGAGCCTAAGACAACTATCAACGGGCTAAATGTCCGCACACGATTATCCATTCCAAACGCAGCGGGTGAAAGATGTCTTGGCAGGATGCTTAAACCTTCGCTCATCAGCGATAGCCGTTACCCGCAAACGCGCGCGCCAGTCAGCAGGATTGTCTCAGTTCAGATCTCCAGTTCTGATGTCTATGATCTACTCTGAAGACACAATGAGTCGGGCATTATAACAGGCTTTCCAATACCGAGTAACGATCCTACCCGCCTGCCACACGGTCCCATGTTTATATAGCAGTGGAGGAAAAACAGAGTAAATGTCTCAAAAGGCAGCGGATTGTATACAAGTGTTAATTGATTCGCATGCAAAGCTTGCCATCAAATTACAGGGAATCGCAGACTATTGGTGAAAACAGCAACAGTTGATTGAGCTCCTTGACTCTGAAAGATTTTTCCAAAAAAAAAAAAAAAAAAAAAAGCTCTAATAATCTAGCCACCAAGGGTAGAGAAAACTATTTATTCTCAGATTGCAGCGAAGTAGCATATAGTGCTTGCTTTTACGTGCCCTTTGTGTTTGTAAAGAGTGACACCACAGTAAGATTGTTATACTCTAAACAAGGTTGTACATGTCAAACACATCTTTTCTACACCGTGAATTATGTGAAGCAGAGCTATTTGCCAGTTTATGAAATAAAACTTTGCCCATGCTAAGACTTAATATTTTTAGCATCTTACTGTGGTCAGAGTCCATTATTGTTCTTACTTATATACATTTCCAGACAGATGGTGGAAGCTGTTAGCTGCAAATAGAGATGATAGCATCCAGCATTCAACACAAGGCTGGTAATGGAGAGACATAAAATCTAGAAACAATTCAAATATATAATTTGGACAAACTAGAAATATTAGAAAGACGAATCATTAGAAAATTTCTAGGTCCACGAAAAAGTACAGAATGATATAAATTGAGAAATAATGATGAAATATTACAAAATACAGAAAATATAACAGAACCAATGACAAAAAGAAGACCGATATTTTTGTACATTTATACAGAATGGATGAAAATAGGTTAACAGAACAGATATTCAAATATATTTGAAAAAAAAAGCCAACAAAATGTTTAATTTAAGAAGTCAATAAATATTTCGAAAGAAACAAAATGAAAGCAGACAAAGCTACAGAAAGAAACATTTGTTAGGAAAAAGGGTTTAAAATGGAAGGATTCCAAGGTGTGAGAGAACAAAAAATCAGGCTCAAAATGGTTTGAAGAAGGAACACGATAAAAAGATGAAAGAATATGGGAATACAAGGAAAGAAATAATTATAAGAAATTTACATGTAGTGCTCAGATAGCCTGACGGAAATGAAAAAAGCTGATTTGCGATATGAATAAAAAAAATTAAAATCCTTGTAGGCCGTGGAGGATACTTCGATTATTTTTTGTGATTATGATAATTATTCCTACATGTGCATGTGTTTAAATTATACAAGTTTGTGTATATTTCAACTTATCTATATATTTGTTTTCAATTTGTTATATATGATGATTAATATGATGAATATTGGAATCATATATTTTTTGTATGCAAAATTGTAGTTCTGACTTGGAATTATATATACCTTGTGACATTCTATATACATCACTGTTAATGTAATATGTGAGGGGTCGAAGGAGCTAAGAGCTCTTCTCCATCTTGGTTCTCGTCACATCTGGGGTCGCACTCGATAGCCTGGGACAGCCATGGTAGCAACAAAATGTTTCATTTTACTGGAAAATCACTTCAGAAATTGGTGATTTACACGCAAATCGCCTAGTACCCTAAAATTCCCACAAAGATGGAGAAATGTGTTCGAATTATTTTTACTTTGGTTATTTTCCACTCGCGACCTCAAATGAGCAAAGCAGACTTGAGGGTCCGCGATGTCTGAGCCACATACTCGTATTTTTCAAAGCAGGAAGCTGTATTCAAGGCTCCAAGCAAATAGCTGTTGATCAAGTGGGGCAGTGGCTATATTGGGTATGCGGACGGCCGTTTTGGATCCGTGCTACTTTGACATCGACTCCAGTGGCCTTGAACTTGAAAACCCATTTAAAAAATTCAATAACTATAACATTTTTTAAAAATCTGCAAAAAAAGAAAAAAAAGAACTATTATAAAAAATTTGTAAAAATTCCATAAATATTGAAATTTTAGAACGATATATTACTTTTTTAAGATATTTATTTTTAATACGGTGCATACATTTATTATTCACTTAATTTGTGGGATGTAATCATGCTAATTTTTCATGATTGGTTAAAAATAAGATTTAAAACACATGGTTTAAAATTACTTTATTCAATAAAATGAAATTACTACATCAACATTAGAAAACACATATATAGTTGAACAATTCAAAGTCACATTAGAATGTATGTATAAATGTATAGTAATCATCAGCTTTCCATAGCGACTTCACCTCTCGATGTGCATATCGGACACCCAGAAACTGTAGCGAGTTCGGAAACGCCACCATTTGATGTTCGATCTCCCATTATGCTATTTCAGCAATTTCCTGACCAAATACATATGTGAAAATTTCGTATGCTGGATCTCCTCGGCATAGTGCCTGTCATGGGTGGGTATGTTGCTCAAATCTTTGAGCTTGTAGGTCCGTGGATCGTAGTCTCGTATGCATCGCTCACAAAAGGGTACAGAGTTACAATTTGATGAATAAACCTTTCTTGATAATGCATTTCGGTTTGGAAATGCATCCCAGGTCACCGGTATTGGGATAAGTCTTGCGTGGGTCCCTCTTCTACAGGTTGGTGTACAGGGTTCTAAGAAATGAGTCATCCTTGATGTTTTCAGGCTTCACATGCTTTGTAGATTGAATGGTAAATTTTTGTACTCGTGAACGCGTTTGGGCAGTACCTGCAAACACTTGAATATGCCATTCGCCGCGAAATGTCTCCACATCTTGCCCTTAATAGTCCTCAACAAAAGATGCTTGAAATTTCCGTAGGCTGAAAAATATTCTATACTATGTTTCTTCATAAAGCCTCGAACTTTTCATCGTAGAACTCATTGCCCTGTTCGGTTTATTGATGCGACCGTCACGCAATATTATACTATCGCCTTTGCGACATCAATCGCATTCTTCGAAATTACTGGCCTTGTCTAGGCGAATTTTTGCTATGTACATCGATGACAGTCAACATATAATTATACCACTTGTTGATCCGAGGTCGGTTTTAAAACATCGTTTATCCCACAAATAATGTCATTACACTGGCAATAGTCAAATCTCGCAGCTGTGTAAATTTCACGATCAAATCCCAATCGACTGATTATATGCAGCCTCCTTCCTTCAGTTCTTCAATGATGGAAATAATCTCATTGGCGTGCAAGTAATTTCCAACCGTTTGCAAAGAGACAAACAGTCCTAGCCTATCCACGAGTTCGTTTGAGTCATTCCAAAGGACGTACTCTTGAGCTCGTATTTTCTTCTTCAGAAACTCGCCATTATTCAGTGATAGTCTGCAGGAGAGGTCTGTTCGAATGTCGATTTTTTTTTCGGTATCTTCTTCCTTATAAACACCAGTATCGATATTGTTATCTTGGTAAAGTGCATGCGTGAGCTCGAGCAACACCTTGTATTTTAATAGACTAACATCTGTATACTCCTTGGGCTTTTTTCGAAATAGAATTTTGTAAAGACTGTATTTTTCATGCATCTTGTAATCGTTTACTTAGATGACCCAACATGGCAGAAATTATATACCATTAGCACCAAGAAACCATTTATCTTTGTACCTGTTTAGATCATTTATAATATCACTATTGCGGAATGAGCAGAGTCTTAGGTTCTGGTGAACCCGAGGATTGAATTGGAGGGGTATCCTCTGAACTTATTTGTTGGGTAACAAATCTTCATGCTGTCCATCGTCCTGATCCATTCACACATCATCACATTTCTAATTCTTTGTATATTTACCAGATTCAACAATTGCAATCTTCACAACTACAAGTGCTTTGTCAACCTCTCTGATTACATCGAGATGAGATTTAATGTTTTTCAACATGTCTTCATTTATAAGGTGGCGTAAAAATTTAGCTATTTTGGGCAGCAAACACTTCGAACGAACAGATATACGATGTAATATCGTTAGCAATATCCGGAATCACACTGAATAAAAATGGCTACTACCGTTCTATTTTATACATTTTATCGCGAGTCTCAGACAAACGATTTTCTATCATGTCTTGTTATTCGCTACAAACATCCAGTAGTGTGTCCCTGCTGTGGTTTTGAGTGTCAGTTTTTGTTGCGAGCACGTAAATCGAGGCGTGAATGTATGCTGTATGTATCATTTCACCACTTTCGGACACCACATTCTACCTTTTGGTAATTTGCTACTGAATACTCATTACATGCTTGTCCATGACCATGAAATCGCGAACGATCTCCATCTTCACACATTCAATCTTCACACCAATCTCTGAAAAGTAGGTCCAAAAGAATTTGTTCTGTTTGGACAACATGATAAGCAATTCCAAGATAATGTCCTTACAAGATTTTAAGGTGAAATGTTTCGTAGCAGCATTTTCGGTTTGGGTATGCCAATTTTTCGACTTATTCTTCTACCAGCATCGCAGTTCCATCGTTTCTCAGCACTAGGCAACCTTAATTTTGTTTTTGTTGAGTACAGTTTGAGACTACTATGCTGGATTTCAATATTCTGTAACAATTCTAGATGGGTGATTCTGAACTAATCAAATCTACACCACTCCCTGTCATTATATAGATGCCAGTCGTCTACAATTACGGAAACACCCTACTTGACTTTTCAGCACAAGGCACACAGATACTTGAATACTGATGTCATCAAGTCCATATTGATATGGTCGTTGTTCACATGGTACAATTGCGTGTCATCCATGCGAAACAACACCAATATGTTCGCATTGTCATAGACAACTGTTTGGGTTATGCACGAATATGTCTGACCGAGGTACACAAAGTCCACATTCGTATGTTATCGCATGCTAAAGTGCTCCTGTATGAACTTCTACTTCTTGTATGCGATGTCGCTGGAGGCGAATATGAAGTTTGGTGGTGTGTTGCTTGTTGGCACACCACTTACTTTATCGCTCCAAAAAATATTTGATGCGATCCGTGGCCATTAGTGCATGTGCCAGGTGTTGATGTTTCTGTTGACGGAGATATTTCGAATAAAGGTACACAGTCATAAAATGAAGATCGTTCGGCTCCTCGAGCAAACTCAGTAGCACACACATCTGGCTGCAATTGGACCATCCCACAATGAAGCGCGTCACGATACTGGGCAATATCTCACCATGATGAGAGTTGCAGGCAGACTTACATCATCCTTGCTAACTTGGCAAGATGCACACCGTGTTTGACTATCTCCATGATATTGAAACCAAATTGTTAACAGGGGGTTTATTTATATGTTCACAGTTCAGTTCACATTAATGTTTCAGATAAATAAGATAATACCTGGACTCTGGGACCGTCAAAACACTGATTAATAATTTCCCATTCGATCTGCTTATTACTTTATACAAGATATGCATCCTAGTAACTAAGCTAGCTTAATGGCTACATACAAGGACACTAGCACAAATATACCATACGAGGCGTGTAATGAATATGATGATGCTTAATTTATATACATGTATCTACAAGCTAGACACACGGCAGACAAGATACTCATGCAGAGGGCTGACGAAATATGTTGTGGACTGGGTGAAAACATAGTGATGTGGGGAATTTCCCACATGTTGAAGCGAAACATGAAATTCGGCATGGGTGTGTTGCAGGTACAAAGAAATGCAAAATGTCGACAGAGAGAAAAAAAGCATCTGCTACTAAGAAAATGCCTAATGGTTGATTATTGCAACTGCTTCTACCTGCACTTGGGGACTCTTGCCTCCTAAAAGGAGCCATGTACTTTAACACCTGAGATGTCAACACAGCAATAAACGAATGGAAAAAGTTGTTAGGGGCCTAAATACACAATGCAAACATGGAAGCTGTCGCAATTGGGG